>LYUA01000350.1:577069-587192 GCA_002093875.1 Calopteryx splendens
GGATGTTGCATTTAAATTTTTCGCCTGAAAACAAATCTTTAGTCGAGTCCTATAATACATAATGCTACAGGAGGTTTATGGAGAGTGTTCTTCGCTATAGCACAGCTAGAAGATGGTTTAAAATGTTTGAAGAGGGGAAACAGACCTAGTCCCATGTGACTTTTCCTTGTTCCTTCAGTGTGAAGAAAAACACCTTCGTAGAAAGCGAACAGTGGCCTAAGGCGAACATGTTTCAATTTGCAACGGGTACCGCTAACGTAATACTTGAGTCAAATCACTGAAACTTACGTCATATATATACGGAGGTCCGCCTAAACCTTTGGTATAGGTTTTGTTTTAGGGTATGTGAGCTTATTGGTCCTTGAATTCCCAAAGGTTGGCTAACGCTGCTTTATTGAACAGCTCTCGTAATTCGTAGAAGGCAGTACTCCCTTCAACGGCGTCTCCATCGTCACCTGAAATGCCCGGTTTAAAATGTCTTGTTATACATCATTCAAAAAATTTGAAATACCCCAAATTACGAGCATAATAATGACATCGCCGCCTTTTTGGGGGCATTGTTGATACAGAGAAAACGTGCACTTCTTGTGTTTGTTGCGTGTGAGGATCGGGTCATTAGCTAGTTTACTGACTTCCCATCTCCAAGGCCCGGGTTCGAATCCCGGCGGCACACCGGGGCGATAATATTTTTAATTGCTACCCCGAACCTTGGGCGGCACGTGGAGAGGACGTCAAATATTTTACCTAGGATTTTACCTATTTGACCTACCTCTAACATACGATGTCGCACACCTCCATTCTCGCAACAATGTCCCGTCTCTCTCTTCACTTGGGTATGACGTAATACGAAACAGTCTGTAGTTTGTAGTGGTTGTAATCACTGTGGGTGCGTACGCAACAATGTGGCTAACTGTTGGAGAGATCGGGCGTTCGAAAGAATTTGTATACAAATCCTCTCCCTCTCCACTACTTCCCGTAAAATAATTTTAGGTCTTTGTTCGCCCAACATTCAAATGTGACACATTGTACGAAGTCCATTAGAGCCCACCTGGGGGCTCGTCCAACACTGAAAACATTTACGAGGAGTCGAGCAAGCAACCTCGTCATTGACCCCAGTATCGCCATCGAAGACAAAGCTCGGGGACATAGGTCAGAGCTGCACCCGTGAATCAGCTGCGCAGGAGGGAAAGTGGTGCTTTTTTCCGGATAAGCGATAGATTGGAGCAGTTCTAACATTCAGACCGAACCCATTCGCTACAGATGGTCTTCACGCACCAATCGGAGGAGGAAGAATGGACCACCGTCGAAAGGGGACGATCCAAAAAGAAACCTCCAAAGAGAGTGTCTGAAGATGCGTCGGGGTCAGGAGGTCATTCGCCGCCACTAACAACGAGGGCACCCTACGTGTCGACCAATGGTAACCTAGGAAGTGCTCAAAAAGTAAGTGTGACAAGAAGTTTTTATCAGTCTTTTCCCACCATGCAACGGCTCTCCTTAGCCTCACAAAATATATTATTGAGAGCGATTTGACCAACAATCCAGCCAACAATCATCTTAACAACCGCGCACTGCTCCTAACAACCATCGTGTTCATTTCGTTAGACAATATGGCGAATATGACTTACAATTGTGTATCTTTACTCGTTACAACTTAACTGGGTTGACGTTTAGTTACCGAGATGAGTGATAACGGTGAAGAAGATGGAAGATTTCAGGAATTAGGAATCGCCTTAAGTCGTTTGAGAATGTGACGAACAATGCTGTACCTTTTCCTTACCCTCATTTCTATTCCGGGAGTACAAGTAGAAAATTCAAGTTAACTTTTGAACAAAATAAAATTCACGCATTCATTAAAATCGCTGAAATTACAAACGTGAAGTATGTAAAACATTAGTATATAATTGCAAGATTGAAAACTACGCGAAACGTAATTTAAATTCAAATCTGTTTTGAATCAATATTCGATTTAAACCTTGGAAATGCAGTCTTGAGAGGCACTTTAGGTGTGATTTAAGCGGCTCAACTTTGTTTGAAGAATTTGTGACAAATATTTTTAAATGTTCTTTTATTAAATAAATACGAGGAAAGCACCAACACTCAACCACCTCAAAAAACTCATTTTGCTCAGCCAAAACTGAAGTGCCCTGAGGTGTTGCTCGGGATTACCAATACGGGGACAACATTCTTCAATCTTTCGAAATCGTCATTTACGTTGCAGTATTTTTATTTATATGCACTTTGATGTGGAAAGTCAAAGTTACTATTCCGATCGATTTGCGAGTTTCATGCAAAAAGATGAATTTACATCCTACGTATTCTTACAGGTTTCCACTGATTTTCGTTGAAATATTGACATTAGAACTCATCGCGGCTACTTAAGATAGCTATTTTATTTTTATTCTGACTTATATTTGGAATGCGTCAGGCTGAAATCAACCCGAGCGAAAAGTCCTTAAAGATGATGCACTGCGCAATCGAATTCTGTCAAGGCGTGAGCGGGGGAACGGAGTTCACCAAAACTTTTGATGCATCCTGATGGAATAGGTGATGGGAGCTCAAAACGTGTTCCGTATTTACTAACGTCAATGTTGCACTAACTAACCCTTAAAACGGTGTTCAACCCACTCTCCGATGCCACCTTCATATTTTCCAGTTCTAAGGCCCAACAACTTAATTTTTTTTTAAATTCGATTTTATGACCGCAACAATTGCGTTCCGTACCGCCGCCGTAATTAAATTCAGATTAGTACCATAAATACTGTTTTCGGTTACGCCTGGGATTTGTGAGCGGGGCTCCGGTTTTAATTCGGTCCGTTATTGAAGGGGGGGGGGCCCTAGGCAAACACCGACCGGGGGACTCTCCCACCGACTTTTTTATAATCGAACAACTCTATAAACGCACCGATGCCCGTGGCGTCGCCGACATCTCGTGCTCCTCTTCTGAGCTGAACATGTGAACGAAAATTCGAATACTCCCAGGAGGCGAATATGGAAGCAAGGTCCTTGGGAAGCTGGACATGTATGAGAGGCAAAAGGTAGGTAAAAAAAAACGGTCGGTCACACCACGACCACCCCCAACCCATTAGGTTGTCAATTGACTCAAAAAAACGACTTCGAAAAATATTTCGAATCGACAAAGACCATTTCCGGTTGTTCCTGACGCGTTTTTACATTTCCCACGAGAATAGAACGCCCGGGCCCGGGAATCCTCCAGCCCAACCAGGTCCGCTGGTGCACCAAGTTCCTGTTCTCTGGTACCCAGTCGTGGGGAGGAAAGGTCGAAGAATTTAAAAAAAAAAACGAGCAATCATTGCAATCGATTGATACTTTCCGCAGCATAATTATTTTGTTACCAATGACTGCAAATACGCAGTGTGGAGCGGGCAGGCTAGTGTGTAGAGAGCATTAAGCAACTGACCAGAAGTTCAAATCCAGGTGGTTGGTCCAGGACACACACTCAGCCTCACCCCAGCCGTGTGATTCTCAATATCTTTTGGCATTTATAATTTTCTTTTTGATTTTGAAGGTAGTGAACCACAATTAATAATGGCCGCAAAAAGTGGAAGTAATAATAATGATATATTACATTTTTCAACGGATGCTAATTTTTTTCTGCACCTCCTCTTTAATCCTAGGCTGCTGTGGTCAGCACCAGCTACTATCAACCTCTGAAATCGGGGTCGCCCTAAAATTTAAAATGCAACACATCTTATTTCACGTCCACTTTTAGATTATCGACTGACTTGAGACATGAAAATTTAAAAACATTACCAAACAATTGATGTTTTGCCTGAGGTATTTTTCATAAGCTCTTAACACATATCTATGGCATGCAAACGTCAGGGTGGGTGACAGACAAAATAGAAATGTTCATTTCAGTTTACCGGCGTCAAAAAAAAACACCGATACATGTTCAATAAAAAATGGTCATAAATTTTTTTAACAACATACCTTTACTCATCTTCCAAATTTTGATGTTCATTCTCAAAGTGGTCCCCATTGATTGCAATGCACTTGTCCAAACTTTCCCTCTATGCCTCAAAGATATGCTGGAAGCTATTTTTTGATAGGACCTTCAAAATCACCACAGCAGCCTTCACCACTGTTTCTGATGATGAAAAATACTTTCCACCAAGGTGTTTTATCACATTGGGGAACAGGAATAAGTCGCATGGGGCTGGGTATGTACCTAGGATCCTTCCTTCTTGTAACATCAACTTCAACTGCAAACAAACCTGCACCTGCAAATGTCCCTTTTCCTTGGATATGAGCAGTATTTGGAATCCACCATGAACAAACACATCTATCTTACATACCATTTTTCTGTTACCATGTATGGGTATATAAATATCCGGTGTTTCTGATAGAGCATCTCATAATGCTATACGAAGATTTTCTCTCACTATTGCAGCAGTTCGATGCATAAGAGCAGTGACGGGGGCTCCGGGTCCACCTTCCTTTGAAATTTATTGTCCTCCCCTCTTTAAAACATACCTCCCCATGCACCCTCTCCATGAGCCTCCTGTAGAATTACATAGGCTTCAGCTGAGGATTTGTGTTCAGGCGAAATTTCAATCCAGGTCATTGCCTCCATCTTCCATCATTGCCAAAGGTGAACAGCACTTCTTTCTACTTGCAACGGCTGCTGCTGACAAAATAGAATTAAAATCAATGAGACTTGTAACATTAAGCTAACATTGTAACAAAATTAAAGCTTTGCATAGTGAATTTGTGAATAGAAACTCCTTGTTGAACAGACCTAACAAATGTTGATGTAGAAAAATGTGCTAACGCACAGTGGAATTTTTGTGTAATATTAGCCAGAGCAAATAGGTTGACTCGCTTACAACCCCCCAATGGCTACTGTCTCCAAAGTGATCACTTTCCAACGGTATTAATAGGTAGGTGATGAATTATAAATGTGAAAAACTTTGTTGCAAACATTTATTTTTTTTTAAACTTTTTCTCCACCATCACTTAATTTTCATCTAACATGTGCACTCTCTCATTATCAGGTAAATCCACCATCCCATCCTCAACCCATCTCACAGAGTCCTCATCCATCACACGAAACTCCGAGACAACCAGCCAAACCTCAACTGCATCTACAATCATCCCAGCCAGTGCAAGAAACTCAGAGACAACTGCCAAATGGATCAGTGGGGGCCCAATCAGCCTCAGCATTGGTTCCGACTGCAAGCACTAGTGGATTCCATTCAATCCAAAATGGGATGAAATCGTTGAAAATTAATCAGAGGACAAACAGAGGCAACGAGTGGCTTCCCTTAAGCCGTGAGGATGCCCTCAAGTACTTCACTGGGGCTGATTGCCCAGAGGGATTACCCAGAAGAGATGATGGGTACAGAGGAAAAGCAGGAAATGCCAATATTGGGAAAAAACGCAAGCCCAAGGGAAGGGACCATGAAGAAGTTGAGGTTGAAGAGGTCGTTTGGACTCGGCCCAGGGAGTTGCCCTCTAAAAGAGGTTGGTCATTTTTTTTCAAGTATTACCAAATTATAAACTCCAAAATTTTGCATCAAATTAATGATGGCACAAGGGATTATTAATGGAAGTGCATTAAGCTTTGACCAATTAAGTTAAAAGTTAACAATCCAAACATGCTAACAAGACTGCTAAATAAATTAGTATTTTCCATTTCTCTTAATCCACATTTTTGTATGCAAAAGAGATAAGATAAACTAATTTCCATACTAATTCCTTAGTGAGGCAGCTGAAAAGGCATCTGATCCCAGTGATTTAAATGATGGAGTTGTCACTTTAAAAACACGTAGATTATTATTCCTATGAATGTGTGTTAAATTTTATAATCATACGACTATGTTAATATTAGACATTGTTTGACACTTAATGGATCTCAGCCTATTTATATATTCAGAGATCTTTTTGATTCACCCCATTCTATAATTTTGCTGTCAAAGGAACATAAATTTAATTTAAATGAGTGCATGGGTGATTGCAGTCTGTCCATGCTTACATCTTGCTAATATAAAGGTGCATTGTACATAAAATGAGATTTCAAATCTTTTTTACGTGAATAAAAATGGTCAATATTATTTTCAGGTGACTCAGGGACCGAAATCACCCTAACGTCCAACTACTTCCGTCTAGTTGCACAAACGAATTGGTGCCTTTACCAATACAGGGTCGACTTCTCTCCCGAAGAAGAAAGAACAGTGGTAAAAAGAAAAATGATCCATTCATTTGAGGACAAGTTAGGTGAAGGATATATTTTTGATGGGACAGTTCTATTCTCAATGAATCGCCTTATTGAGGTAAGACTTACATCGTTTATATATAACTTATATCATTTTGCAAGCATGAATTGAAAAAAAAATTCACTATGCATTTTTTCAATAAATAGGATTTTGATGATTTCAGCTAGCACTTTAATAATTTCCTCATGATTTTTTTTTAAGTGCGCAATCATCCTAAAGTAAGTATGATGAGGGACGTATCATAAATGGGGGAGGTGACGAAGATCATGGCTCACCTGGGGAGGGAATGTGCAAACACATTTTAAACATGAAAAAAAATTTTGTCATGAGGATTTTCAATCAAAAAAAAAATTTTGCCATGAGGATTTTCAATCCCCGCTTCCTAAAAACTTAAGCTAAAGAAATTACTATTTATATGTTTAACATCATAACTTTTATGTCAATGGCAGCCTATTTGCTACATGTGAGAACTAATTAATATTCAAGAAGTCAATGCAGTAACACATTTGTATTTACTTTAAATCATTACCTCTCTAGCCCATGGAGCTGTATTGCCTTCGACCAAACACAGAAAAATGCTACAGAATTACTCTCAGACTTGTTGGAGACATGGCCCCAGGGGATCACCATTATCTGCAATTCTACAACCTGCTAGTCCGTAGATGCCTGGGACATCTGAATCTGCAGCTAGTATGTTCACTCTCTACATTTTTATTGAATATTTTTACTTAATTCTGTATTTATCATTTAAGTCTTCACAATCATGCTAGGTAATCCAATCAAACCTTTGAAAAATATTGCCTCTAGAATTTATACACATTTGTCAGACCAAATGAAGCAAGTGCACTTGGAACTAAGGAAATGGTGGGGTAATGCAGAATGTATTGGATTTTTCATGACACATGTTTTCATTTAGATGATAAAAATGAACTCTTAAATGATTCCGTCCTTCTTCCCAACACATATTGTATATAAGCTGGGAAGTTATCACTAATACTGAATTTTGAATTAACCTCCTTATCATATCATATTCACGTCCCTAAGCCTGTATTTAAACTAACCTCCAAATTAAAAAAAAATATTTATCCTTAAGGTTGGAAGGAATTACTTCGACCCAGCTGCAGCAGTATCGTCAATGAAGGATGAATTTAAGATGCAGCTGTGGCCAGGTTACATCACCTCTGTAAGACAGCATGAAAAGGAAGTAATGATGTGCGCAGAAATTACACATAAGGTAATGAGACGTGATACTGTCTTGGACCAGTTGACAGAAATATATACACGCAACAGTACTGACTATCAGGTAAAAATGAGCTGTGAAAATGATTGTATTTTAGTATCAACATGAAATATTTGCAGAGTACCTTTTTAAAAAAAATAAGAAAACTAATCATCTCCCTTAATTTCCAGAGAGTTTTTAAGCTCCATATCCTCGGAACCATTGTTCTCACAGAGTACAACAATAAAACATACCGTGTGGATGATGTCGACTTTCAAACAACACCTCTGGCAACTTTCAACATGAAAGACAATCGTTCCATCTCTTACATTGAATATTACCGCCAGGTAAAATTAATCTAATATGCAAGTTGAAATTATTTAATTAAATTTTAACAGGTATGAAAGAGCATAGAATAGCTTTCTCTCACTGCCCTAGAGGTTTAAATTCCAGGAGAGTACTTGATATTAATATATACTTAATAGTAATATAAATGTAAGACCTGATATCTCATAAATCTATTTTTATTTAGTTTGAAATAATGTGGGGTGTATTAAGAATCAACAAGTCACTACATCCTTAATCACTCTAATAGATGAAGAAAACTAAACTGAACTGCATGTTGGTAAAGGTTGTGAGATGTTCTATACAAATATAAAACTATGTACATTGTTTAAAGTCAGTGGCTATTAAACCAGTAGTTGGAATGATGTGATTGTGTTTCTAAATAAATTTCATTGTAAAGTGTTGGAGAATCTAAAAAAAAAAAAAAATACATGGAAAAAAAAATTTGGTCTGGCAAAGTCTTGAAAATTAGTTAAAAAGCATGAGAGTATGCTCATGGATTTTACATTCTTATAGATCAACCACATCTTTGAAACTCCATAATATTTCATTATAACTATTCCATTCAAATATATAGGTGGGCACGTAGGAAATCAAATAATTGCATCCCAATGTGTCATTTCACAGACATTATTTTCATTAGAGTGATGAAGAGGTATTTTCCTTATTCAATTTTTCACTAGAGAAATGAGAATTTTTTTCAGAATATCCAAAGAAAAAATACAGAAATAAATCTCTTTCAGTAATGGGATATATTTTGGTGATATAACTTATTTATCTGGTTATTCTGTCACGCAAATCAATAATACCAAATTATTTTATATAGCTTACCATGCTTACATTGATATCACCAGCATTCCACTTTTGCATTCACTGCCAAAGGCATCTATATCTTTTACATACCTATATGGGCAGTGAGAAAATAGCTAATTATCTAAAGCTTGTCCAGACACTTAACAGGTATTGGCTGTACATTTTGAAATAACCAAGTATTTTGTTAACCGTTTTATTACAAAATCTGGATATATTCTATATTTTAAAAAATCTGTGGGACTTAGGTAGATATTGTGCCATTAATATCCTAATTAAAAATCCATTGAAATGTTTTATTCTGTTATTCATATGTACATAATGATCCCCAAATTTTTTGTTCAACAAATATATGATGCTAAAACTAGCTCTCACTAACCATATAAGTTTTTATCAATAGCGGTATGACATTGTCATAAAACATACAAAACAACCAATGCTGCTAACTATGCCTAAGCAAAGGGACCAAAGGCGGGGAATAAAGCAGCCCATTTACCTTGTACCAGAATTGTGCAGGATGACAGGGCTCAATGAAAATATGAGGTGAGCATGAAAGTATGTGGCATCCATGTTACTCAAAAGTCATTTGAAGACATTTTTTAGAACTGTGGAGATGCGATCAGCCCTACCACTCTGGGTGATTACTGAGAGACTAATCACGCTAGGCTACCACCCTATGTTTTTATCCTAAACCTATCATTCTTCACACCGTCTTCACAGTAATTCATCTCCCACCCTTTATTTCCACTTTCTTGCAACTGTTACTCAATGCTCTGCGGGTACTCAATTGCTCATCACCACATTAACCCTTTGATTGACAACATCAATGTGAGTAACGCTGACATATTTTCCCAAAAGTGCTCGCTGTGACCTATGCCTGTGACATATTTTCCCAAAAGTCCCATCGCTCACAGTGAATTTTTTCAATCGCTATAAATGTATGTAATTATCGAATAATTCATCTTTTATGTTTAATTCTCTTTTCTTGTACGTCAGGTTACACTTTGAAAAAACTTGTTCTTATATTGAACTAATTTTATTATAATGAACAATTTTTTATAGCCATTTGTTGTTAATGCTGCACTTATCATTAAAATTGCCTGGCAATTTTCACATGATTTTGGCAACTACACATGCCTCTCAAGGGTTAAGTTATGCTAGGGATTGGCAGCATGGTGTTCATGAATAACATGCTCATACTTGTGCATAATTATACATGATTATAGTTGACAATATATTTAAAGACTGACAAAAGAATATGGGTAATCAGCGATAGGAAAAAGTTAACTATAAGCATGTAATCTTATTAGCGGTGACTTTTAATTGTTAATATTTTCATATTGTAATTTTACTTTTAAAAATTGATGTAAATTGAAAACTTTTTGGGAAGAATTTTTTAGTTGTATTTATTTGTATAATTAATATTTACTTTTATAATTAACCCTTTGAGTGCCATGCAAAATTGCCTAATTTTGTGCTAAAATTGCCAGGCTCTTTTAAAGAGAAATGGAGA
>LYUA01000350.1:588974-599583 GCA_002093875.1 Calopteryx splendens
GGCAGTTTTCGCACAACCAGTGAGGGCCGATATATCGGCCCATTGGTAGTAAAAGCATACATTAATACATTAATTTTGCATGAAAATTGGCATGAATGGTGAAGTAACTTTAGCTCTATTAAAACTGGCTTATGGTGAATTCTGAATCAACTTTTTGTATTTTTTGCATTTATTTTCAAGGAAAAATTTTCCCTTGATGAAATGCCTGGCAGATCAAACCAGGTTGGGACCAGGAGAGAGAATAGACCGTTTAATTCAATTTGCAAAAAGACTCCAGGGAGAAGCAAAGGTGAGTACACATAGATAGGCTGATGATTTCAGGATATTCCCCTTTATGCTCATTTTTTATTTATATATACCCATCATTTTAAAAATGTCATTTACTTGAGAATAATGTTTAATCATAAGATAAAAAACTTTTATGGAAAGGAAAATTCAAGTCTCATTCCATCTCAAATCATGCATGGTAATATAAAATGCACTGGATGATTTATTATTAATTTCATTCACAAATATTTGGTAAATATTCATTAAGATTTTCCTAAGGCCTCTGCTTCTTTATTAAATGCAGTTTGATAGCCATCCAATGTACTTTGTGACACCAAAGATAGGAACATAAATATTATTATATATTATTTATTTGAGTTCTACTTGCTTTTAGGCAAAGGCAGATTTGGACCGCTGGAACATGAAATTTTCGTCTGGTCTGATCAAGTTCAGTGGAAGAGTATTAGCTCAAGAGAAAATTATTCAGGGAGGCAAACCTGGAAGAGAAGTTCTCTATCAGTCAGGAAAAAATACTGACTGGACTCGCGAACTAAGATGTTAGTTACCTATGTTTTATCTTTTATGCCCATTTTTTTAAATGTTAATGCTGAGCATGAGAAAAAACCCACAGAACAAGAAATGTTTATAACCTTAAAACCAACAGGAAAGTTTGATTTGATTTTTACACCTTCCTAGAGCTATTAGCCAAAAACTCAGCCAATTACTTAATTTTACTGAAGTCATCACATTGCTCTACAGCATACAACATTCCTTTAACATGAAAGATATCTCTTGAGTAAATCCAATTTATTCTATCAGAGTTTCCATCTCTTTCAATGTAACATAAACACTGAAACATGGTGTTTGTGTACTTTTCCCAACAATTCTCAAATTAAAATAATATTGCTATTACAAAAATACCTTGCGTTATTACCTAGATATCACTCTCATTAGTATTATCAGGCTCCTAGCTCATTAGACTTCTAGTTCACCAGAAGGGAATTGAGTTTAACAATTCTCAGGATATGCATGTCGTAACTGTCCACACACCTTATGGATCTTATGTCCTTATGGACAAAATAACTCAAAACTCCCAAAATGCTTAAATGCCATTCACCTTTCTCTCTCACCTGTAACAAAGCAACCAAAATTTTCCCTCTTTTTTCAAAAGGATCTCAACTATTTGCTTCTGTAATATTCATTAAAATACCATCATCCTCAGTTGTCTAATATTTAATGTTCCTGGGGCCTCTTATACATATCAGCAGATTGTATTAGCACTCTTCACATCAGCATATTCCTATTCTTCCTTCTTTCTGGGCCTCTCCTTTTATCAACTTCCTCCTCCTTTATCTCCTCAGCTTTCCTTTAACTTTGCCCTTCAAAAAATCCTTTAAAAAACTGCCTGGTACATAATATTTAAATTTTGTGAATCAAATCATTGTTTCAAATAAGAACTGAACAATTTGTCATGAATTATTAATAAGAATGACAACATGCCTAAGAACCTTACTACAATTTATTATTAACTTGTGAGTGCATATGATACAAGGCATAATACCAATGTCAGTTTAAGTAGTGTTTGGATGCCACACAATGTCATGTATCATTCTCTAATGACTATTCATAATTTACTTATCTATGAATTGTTCTTTCACTTCTCACATGATTATTTACTTGGGCATATGGATACCTGTCTCCACTTTGAAGAAACCAATTAATTATTATTTACCTACATTGAAATAACCTATTATTATTATGTACCTGAATTGCCTTCCTTGCCTTTCAGCAAATCCTATGCTTGTCGTCGCTCAAATGAAATACTGGGTACTAGTTAGCCCAGCAAATCTACTAAGGGAGGCAAAGACATTTGTCCAAAATATACAGAAGGTTGCTTTGGGAATGGGTCTCCATCTCCCTGAGCCCAGAGAGTAAGTCCACAGATGTCTATTCAATATAATTTTTCCTAGGTCCAGTTTTACCAGCATTTCCTCATTTCCCAATCATTTAGTCAATAATTGTTATTAATTAGGTTCATATTATTATTAGTGAGTAAATAAAATCCAATTTATTCATTGGTTCTTCATTTAATGATAATTTTATGGACTGTCAACCTGAGCATGTAATAATATGTAGTTTGGCCTCTTTTTCATTTCTGGAATGCTATCAATTATTATATCAGGAAATTATTAGCAATATGTATTAATTGTTGTTAAACTTTGTTGTCATGCATATTTGAAGTATCTTCATCATGTAGAATAATATATGGGACTGGATATAAACATAGTCTGAACAATTATCTTTAAAATTAAGTCTTTTACCAACATAGGTATCTGCTACATAGTCATTTTCAAGGTGGTTTTTCAAAGTTGAAATTGAATTTACAGTTTAAAAAAATGGGTCTGAAAAATAAAGTTGTGTATTTGTGTGAAAAATATCAAGGTTATTTCATTATTTATGCTTGTTGTTGGTAAAACCGAGACTTAGAAGTTGCAGTACATTAGGTAGTTATTTTTATGTTTACAGATATTCATGCAATGAGTCTGTAACTTTGACTTAAAGTTTACCTTTGATTTCACTTATCACCATACCATCTTTCACTTTTTTCTATGCCTTCTAAATTTTCACTTTTTTAGGCAAATAATATTCTAATTTTCGTTTTCATACAGGCAATTATGTCACTTTTTTATTTTTATCTTATTCAGGATATCCTTGGAAGACGACCGCCTTACTACATACATCCAGTCAATTAGCAGATTCTGTTCTCCAGAAGTTAGACCATCCCTGATGATGGTCATTTTACCAAACAACCGGCTTGATCGTTATGCTGCAATTAAAAAAAAATGCTGCGTGGACTCAGCAGGTGAAAGCAAACCTCAGAAAATTAGTCTCATGACTTTTCTCGTAAAATCCCACGAATTCCATCTCAATGGATAAGATAATTACATGGAGGAAAAAATGCAGTAAAAAATAATATAAAAATATGTGCACAATTTATATGCGTTTATTAATATTATCACATTCCTCCAGCTCACTTAAGAGATTTGTTTGGAAACTAAAAGCATCAATTCTGTCTGGTATCTGATTGTATAACTTACTCATAAAAGACAAGGAAAAAGGTCCACATACATCAGTTCTATAATTATTTTTTTTAAGAATGCCATATTTCTTCTATTATGGAATAAAGGTACTTGGAAGTTAACTCCAAATAAACACTTGACTAATACTTTCAATATTCACGAGGTCATGAAGAAATATTATATCTCAAACAATCCTTTCCAATGTATTCAACTTGCTTCCCTAAAGAGAGTTTCATATGGAACATGATTCTCTCAATGGATAAATGCCATTTTTCTTTTGAATACACTTCTCTCATTAACCTCTTTTGTAATAATGCCATGTCAGTAAGAGAATTTTGGATTGCCAAATGCCCACTCATAAATAATTTGGGTTCACTGAAATTTTTATCAGAAAACTTGGGTCAGGGAAAGCTTAAAAATATCAGGAACATCTTTGTCAATCTAGAACATTTTCAGCCCTGCTGTATGCATGAAGCAGTAGTTACGGAGTTGATTTATTCAATGGCACAGAGTTCTAGAAAGGTTGTAACATCCAAAGCCAACAGGTAATTGTACATTTACTTGTCATAAAACAAACTTTCTGAGTGGTTTTGGGTTTTACACCTTCCTAAAACTAATTGCAAACAAGATCAATCCATTGCTTAATGAGATTGGGTGATTTTAGCAAACACATGTTACTTGTACAGAAAATTTGGATTCAGTTCTTATTCAAGCAGACATTGCATTTCATTGTCAACGTAGCATAATACCTTCATTAACCCTTAGTGTAACTAGGTAATTCAAGCATGTGGAGACTAAGAAACCTGTATATTACCTATTTGAGAAGAACAATGTTGGTTCAGTATTCCGCTTTTTGCAAAAGCAAACATATTGAGTGAATTCCACTTTTTTGTTGTTGTTGTTACAACGTATTTGCCTGAAAGAAAATAAAATATTTTTTAATTGGCCTTTTTAGAATCATCTGTTACTTGTTTCAATTATTTTTTTAATTTTCTTTATGTTAGATAACATGTCATATTGTTCTTTCTTTATTTGATATTTAATCCATTTTTTTCATGGCCATCAGTTCCAACACAGCTGATTTTAGCCAAGAACCTTTCTAGTGCCAGCGTTATGTCCATCGCAACCAAGGTTGCAGTACAGATTAACTGTAAAATTGGTGGTGCCCCATGGACCGTTGAGATTCCCCTCGAGGTGAACTATAATTTCATGATATTTACTTGACATGTGATTATTACCTTATTACCGTTAGACAATGAAATAGGATGTCACCTAATTGAAAATGCGTTCTTTTTGCAAAATCTTGCATGGCTATCTATGTATTAAACTAAAAATAAAGCTAAACAGTCTGTGCGACTAATTTAATGATTGACTGGCACGAAGTCTATACCACTTAACTGCCACTCTAATTCCCTGTAAAAGAAGTAAGAAATATCTCAATCCATTTGATTTCTACTTGGTTCCTTGACAAAGTTTTACTTGGTCACTTACAGTTTAAAAGAAAAAGAAAACATTTACAGCTGATTATAATGGAAAGTTTAAATAAATTTTAAAGTAAACTCTGACAGTGAACAACAATTTAAGAATTGCAGCACCCACTTAGCACTGGTTTGAGCTTAATGAGTGTTTTAGTTAGAGTATTATGCTTATTTAGTTTATAGATTTAATCAAGTTTAGTCAGGGTATTATAAATTTGTTTGTACCTAAAACCTAACTGCAAAGCCTCCCTGCCATTCTTCAGGTTCACAAAATGAAACCAAATGATAATTTAATATATTATTCATCTGCATGCTACCTGCAGGTGAGGGTGAAGACTGGAAAGCGTCTAGCAGTTTTTTGGAGCCGAAAATTATGGAATTAAAACATGAAAATTTATAATATTCAATAATCATGCGACTTCTCTCTTTTAACATATTCAACTTGAGCTAGCAGTGTTCACAAAATTCATTTGAAATGTGTACAATATAATGAATTAATTTTCAAGCTATGTAGTTCAATTTTTCTTTTATGCTTGAATTCAGGGTTTGATGGTGATTGGTTTTGACGTTTACCATGACACTAGCCAGAGGGGAACCTCGATTGGAGCCTTAGTGTCATCATTGAATCGACCACTGACACGGTATTACAGTTCAGTAAGTTTCCACCGCACAGGCGAGGAGCTAAGCAATGAACTACCCATTAATGTCATCAGTAAGTTGTCATTTATTTTTGCATGATCATTTAAAACAGCAAAACATAACATGACCAAAAGTCATTGTTGCAACAAGCTTTTTGCTAACTGCCAATTTCTCTTAGAAGTTGAAAGTTCTGTCATAATTAATCCCACTATTGTGGCTTTAATCGGAGGTATTTAACTCCAGCATGTGCAAAGCAGTGTCTGTACCAACCTAATTCCATACCTCAAGCATGTTTGACAAACCATTTGCATCCAACTTTCCACTAACCTGTAGCTCTGATTTATATGTTTACTGAGATCATATGTGAAAGCAGGCTCTGCCTTCATTCTGTGGTTTTCCATTCGATACAATTATCAAATTAACTGCTATTATGATACTAAAAATTATTAGGTAAATGTATGCAAGAAGTCTTTGACATTGAAAAAAATGGATGCCGAGAGATTTAAATATGAACAATGAACAAAGAGCACACTATATGCATGGAATTCACCCAATGCAAGTGCACATTCTGGAAGGGTCAATAAATAAGTAAATTTAGATATCCTTAACACTTTTCTAGTTATAGTTTTTATACTCTTCATTATTGGACCAATTTATCCCTGATTGTGATATGTACTTGCAATAAAAATAACTGTCACTGACCCTAATGATAGGAAACCCCTGATAGGATATCATTTTATTTGATACCATGATACCAATATTATTTTGTAATGTACTTTTAAAATATATATATTCAACTATTACTAAGGTGACAAATTTTGTTATGTATTTAACAATTGTTCCATTTACATTCATAGTTTTATTCTTTGTAGTACATCTCATTTTGTACTTACTGGTAACAACAGTTGTAATCTGAAAGCTAATAATCTTTTTTTAGAGGCACTACATAAATACAGGGCTTACAACAATGGAGCACTCCCAAGAAAAATTGTGATATACCGGGATGGTGTTGGCGAGGGCCAAATAACCTATGTCTTTCAACATGAAGTAGAGCTACTAAAGGTGATTTTTTTACTAATATTTTCTCTAATTTTTATGTGTAATATAATACATTTATACCATTAATTCCATGTCAACTTATTTTTACTGCCATTGATGTATCATTCATTATATGGTGATAGGGCGTGGTAGTCCAATGTGTAGATCACATGTCAAAAATGTGAAATGTGATCAGATGCATATTTCACCGAGTTGACTGAGAGTTTTTAAGGGGTTAGCAAAAGGAATCCCACTGTTAAACTAAGTGATAATGATTTTTATTTCCCCAGAGATTATAAGGGTGTATAGGGTGCATCAAGGTTGGAAAAAGTTTTTAAAAAACAGCCATTTATAGGTTTAAAAAAACCTGCAGAATAAAACACCAAGAGGATTCTTATACGTTGGAAAATGTTATTACTCCCCAAGAATTCCCAGATAAAATAGAACAGGGAGGTCTGTAAAGATTTTCTCAGTTTGCTTTTGATGAGTGACATTTTATCAATTGCTTGCTCATCTCATGGGATTTGGATGCAGTTGTATAAGTGCAAACTCATGGCATATGGAAATCATACTGATGCCTAGGCTCATATGAGTTTATTACATTAAGTTCAAACTGCTTTTAAAATTAAGCAAACAAAAGGCAAGGCAAAGGCAGCAAATTCTAAAACTCGTATTTTCTAAAATTTCTCGAAAGGTCCTCCTCAGTGTAGATTCGATGAGCTCTGTATGATTCCCAGGTTTTTGCCATTTCTGTTGGCTTGAATTGACAATAGTAGGTGGAGTAAAATTATTATTATTACATGTAGCAATTTTAAAAGTTGTTTAGATAAACAGGTATTACAGACATCAAGTCTTCTATAAGTCACTCGGCCAATTCTTAAACACATCCTGAAGAAATATAGAATGGGCATGTCATTTACAAAAAATGGAATAATAAGAATGTGCCATTATAAATAAAATTTCTAATTTCAAACTTCAAGCACTAAAAATACAATTTGGATTCCATTATGCCAAGAATTTTGAGCTAGAGGTCATATGAAGAGTTTCACTAAGATTTTACTTACTTGTACTTACTGTTTACTTATATACTTGTAAATTCATCAAATATTTTATAATGCTGCATATCGTTTATTGTAAACTTTTGTCAAACAAAAATCTATCAGTTGGGCCCTCCATTTCATGGCATATATTAGATCAATGTTGGCTACGCTACTCAAAATATTGTGCAGGATAGTTCTTGCCATGGAGACATTTGAATTTAATAGCTTTCATCTTATCTTAATGTAAATTCATATGCTAAGGCATTACTAAACATCCATCTGTGAGCAATGCCTATAGTTCTGAAATGGGAAAGTTATCAAATTATTTATTAATACACAGTATAAGCAATTCCACCCATATAAAAAGGAATCCAATAGAAAACCTGCTCTATAATTCAACATGCCATAAGTGAAGCTATCCCAATTTGGAGATAGATAACTCCAACCATTAAACTCCTAAATTTTGCATACACACATGTGAATCCTAATGTAATACTTTCAAAATGCCCTATCAATGGATCCCCCACAGTAAGGATAGATAAGATACCAGAATATATTTTAAACTCAAAGACAATAAAGTCATATTTTCCAGCTTAAGGTAAGCCCATAAATCTCCATTCTAAAGTAGTCTGGGTAATTTTTCAAAACATGAACAATTCTGGACTCATGAAGTATACCAAGTAAAGTACAAGATATCACAAGAAACAACTTGTAGGAAATATTAATCAATCCAAACTTTTGAAATACAAAAAGTTAAAACATTTTTAATTATCACTAAAGACATTTTTACCATAGATTGTACAGTAATGACCCTATATCCATGGGTATACAAACAATGTGTTTGTATTATATCGTATTTTGTCTGCATTTTTTAGTGATAGACAGCATAATTGTAGATGATACTACGCTATGGATGAATAAAGATTATTATTATTGTGTTCCATGACATACCGAATGCCATATAAAACATCAGAATCATATATCATAAATACATATGGTAAAGTTAAGTTGAAAATATAGGCACAGTAAAACATGCCCATTGTATAATATGCAAATTTTACTGCAGCAAATATTGCAATATCCCTCTCTCTCTCATAAAAATTTAATTAATTTTTTTTGGTAAATGGCAAGCAATGGATCCTGAATCAGCAGATAAAGGGGCATAACTATTAATATGTAAATGTTATTTGCTGTTGAACACATTTTACTTCCATTTTACCTGATCCTGGCTTTGTTTCTTTCAGCAACGACTCTCAGATATCTACAAAGGAAAAACCTTCAACATGGCATTTATTGTAATCACAAAGAGAATCAATACAAGATTCTTTGCCAACCTCAATAATCCACCATCTGGAACGGTGGTTGACGATATCATTACACTTCCACACAGGTGATTTGTGTTGAACAAGAAAACCCCCATCCAAACCATTTTGTATGCCTTTGGTGGTTTTAATTCTTGCTACATATTTTGACAAATCTTTTATAATACTATTCAACAATCATTGAATTCTAATGACTAATTTGCAAAAAAATTACAATATTTTCAGATATGATTTCTTCTTGGTGTCTCAATCTGTAAAGCAGGGGACAGTCAGCCCCACTTCGTACAATGTAATATTTGACAATGTGGGGCTCACACCTGACAAACTGCAGCGTTTAACTTACAAGCTTACTCACTTGTATTTTAACTGGAGTGTAAGTATACTTTCATTCAGCTCATAAGGGAGTCTAATTTCTCCTGCCTCTTCTTCAATCTTAATTTTTAGTAGATAGCATTCAGATAACTAGGCGCATGGGAAAAATTTGATGTGTAAATCTTAGAATCAGAGAATTTTTGTCTGCTGCCAATAAGATTTATTACCCATAACATGATATTTTAATAACTTTTCCACAAATATACCATAGCTCTCCACCTAGTTTTCAATGTCATATATCTCATCAACAGGTAGAAAAGTGTACAACTGTAAGCTTATCCGCAATTAAAACCATTCTAATAATTTATGCCAAACCAAATAATGCACCAAGAAGACCTATATATTTGTTAATTTACAAATCCTACCCCTTTCATGTATATACGTAAATGTTTTTAATCTTGTACATAAGAAACAATATTAGTGATTATTTATTAAAAATTTCATTTCATTCATTTTACAAGTGACCATGACGTACATTATGAATCTGTAAGAACAAAATATGTAATAATTGATCCCAAGGAAATGAGTATTCAAATTTAAAAAAGAATTGCCAATAGCAATAAAAAATACCAATGAACTAGGTAATACTTTTAATTTAAACTCAAGAATATCTTCACAAAAAGATTTTTTATTCTGTTGAGGAGTACCTTATTGGCACTACAGACTACCTAGTGTTTATGGCGTTAAATTAAATTATCACATAATTTGTTTGCAATTTTGAATATTCTAGTAACCATTACTTTGTGATAACTGCACGTCTAAATTTAAGACATATACCTATGTTCAGAAGTGTCTCATAGCTTGTGCAATCACTTGTTTGAATATATCTCATCTCCAGACAAGTATTATTATTATTAAATATTTTGCAACCAACATAGTGATCCCCCCACAGCCCAACCACTCCCTCCCCATGAAAGTTCTCTGGAGACCACTGCCTCCCCTTCCCACAGTGTGGTACCAACTCTGGGTTTCTTTGCAACCCATTAGCAGTGACGAAGCTATAACCTATGGCATGATGCTACCCCAGGATAGAAGAAGAGATTGAATTAACCTTAATGCTCATATATTTATATTTCCTTGCTACCCTCCATCATCCACAACCCTTTTCCCATCTACACTCACTTCTTACCCCAATCCATTTCAGTCAGCCAATCCCTACCACCTTCCTCTCTTCTCCCCAAACATTTTATATACATGCAAGTTTGTCCATAATTGTTTAAATTATTATGATGTATCACATTGAAACCTGTCTTGAGTAAAACTATATTTTTGGAATACAGTCAAACTTAACGAGCAGTCCAGTACAGTAACGTATAGTCACTTAACGAGCACCTCGCATAACGAGTGATTCGCATAACGAGCTAAACAAAATG
>LYUA01000350.1:601762-612566 GCA_002093875.1 Calopteryx splendens
GAACGAATTATACTTGTTAAGCGAGGTTCCACTGTATTGCATTCTTTCATTGCTAATAAAATGTTCTATGGCACAGTGCTGAGCTTTACACATACCCACAAAAATACCCTATTTTCCTAGGTAGTAACCAATCTGAAGGTGATTAACTTAAGTCTCCCAAATATTTAAACTACATTGCAAAATTGTGAAGATAAATTAATAAATAAATATTAACATAAATGAATTCATGCACTGCATTAGTTTATTTGTCATAATTTAATTTTGCAGCAAACTATAACCAATCATATTTCTCCTTTCCTTGGTGCTTTCAACAGGGTACAGTGAGAGTTCCAGCACCTTGCCAATATGCCCACAAGTTGGCATACCTGGTTGGGCAGGCAATTCATAAATCACCAAACCCTGATCTGGATGAGCTCCTCTACTTCTTGTAATCATCTATATGAGGAGCCAAAATTTTGAATTGAAAATATTACCTTAATATGATTTTTTTTATGCCTGCCATTTATTTAAAAAGAACTCTCTTTCAGCTTAATTTAAGGCCATTTTCTTTCTTTAAATACTGTTGTTTTCAGTGTAACTCCCATGCAAGTTTGTTTATGGCGCTTAAAAAAAATTGCAAATCACTTCTCTGATCTGCACTAAGGGCATATTAGTTACTCATCATTCTCGATTAGTGTTATATCCTTTTTATATGTGCAAATGATTTTTTTAAGTATGTATGTTAGACATTTTGGAAAAACAACTAAGATTGGTAATGGATATCAGAAGTACTTTTGGATTCTCTTATAATGGTGTTATTTTGTATTTGTTGAGCATCAGTGATTATGCAAGATGTGGTATGTATACCTTAATAAAGGTGAACTTAACTTTATGTGTTCAATAAATGTGTTCAAGTTAATTTATTTTAATGCATTTTTTATTCAATTTTATAAATTTTGTTCAGAAGATAAGAGAGTGAAGATTAACAATACTCCTGGATTTCATATTTTTCCACCAATTTAAGGGGATGACGGAATGCCAAAAAAAAATTCTGCACTAATGAAATTTAATTTCACATGGATAATATTACATACACATCAAATTTCCAGCAAATTGTACTGATCATTAAAATGGAAGATATTATTGCATTATGTGGAGCAATAGGTCGAAGTAATTGATTTTAAATTAATGTGGAATGAATGGATTACTTTAAAAAATATATTTTACAGTTGGATATCCAACTGCATATGTAATGTATTACACCATATGAAATTGAAAAACATAACTCAAGTGTCACAGACATGACTAAATTATTTTCACATTATATGTAGTGCCAGCAGGCTGATCAATCAGCCCTTGGGGTGTGTGCAAAAAATGACACTGGCCAATCTATTGGCTACCAGTTTTTATGAGGCCATTATAAACTTTTATATACACTATAGTTTGGTAGGTGAAGGGAGAGCTCACCCATTACTAAGCAAAACGGCTTGTGAAGTTCACACATCAGGATAGGGGGGTCAGTTCCTTCCCTGTGCTGCCTGTGATTTCCCAGGATGACCTCATGCCCAAAAAATGATGCACAGCTTGGGTGAAGCTGAGGGTGCCCAGAGACATCAAAGGGAATCAAACCTGGGTCCTCCGGTCAGTAGCCAGGTGCTCTACCTACTGGTGCACCATGCCCACAGTATAAATTGTTATGCTTATTCTGTAAGTGATATTTAAAAAAAATTGGCTGCACATTGATATTAGATTTGAAATAAAGTTCTATGAGCAAACATACAAATTCGTTAAAAAAATAGCACAGGACATTTTTTGCATATACCAGTTAATGAAGGTTGGCAGTTAAAGGAGAATGAAAATTTATGTTGGACTGAAGGGCTATCAGGACATAGGCAAGGGAGTAGGTATGAGAAAGGGAAGAGTTGCACCCAGTGAGAATAAGTTTGCAAGTTCACCTGGATTTCAAATGAAATTCACCAGATGGTGTGGGTGATTGGTGGAGGCGAAGCTTTTCATTTCCACCAATATCCATGGTGGTAATAAGGCAGAATGGGTGTGTAAATTTTCTATGAGTGTTAAAAAATTCTCTTTCATTTTTCTTGCAAGAAACAATTTTTTGTTATTAAGTCCTAGTCAAAAATCTAGCTTTTTCATGCAAACAGCCATTTTTATGAAATATTAATATGGAAATAAGGTTGGTTTTTATGTTATGTTTAAATGCTAGAGAAGTAAAAGCCACGTCAATGTATATACATATGGTAACAATACTAAAGGGTTGGTACAATAGACCTAATAGGACAAGGCTGAGGGAAAAAATCACAAAAAACGCCATTCAGAGAATGAGGAATAGCATAAAGGTATTTTAGGGTGTTGATACCCATGCACGTGTACATTTATGGGGCATCAACTTTTTTTTACTATAACAAATTCAGAAATACTGTACATACTTATTTTCCCCCTAGACACTTTCTTACTTTTAAAATTTTAGTTATATTCATTTGTTTATTCTTTGCGTAGGTATGGTTAGCAATTAATTTATTCTAATCAGTATCTTCACCAGTCACCCAGAAATGTAACTACTAATAAAATAGTCACTAATTCCTCCTCAATATATTCTAAAGTGTCAATGAAAGTGCAATACTGAGAATTATTAATCAGCTAAAAATTAAATACACCAGATACTGTTATAAGGAGTTGTGACATTTTTATTACAACACTTTTGACTAAAATATGCTATCTTTTCCTTATATGTAGTCGTTCCCCTGCAAAGCCAAAACTAGTGAAAATAAAACCTAACAAATTATAGGCACATTTCTCTAATCTCAGACTACACCAAAATATTGTAGAAATTAATCTATTGAAGGTTGATTTCTATTTTTGAAAAATCCTTTGCACTAAATAAACAACAATTTTACTACAATATTCGCAATTAAATTGGCGTGCCAATTTAATTGCGACTTCAAATTCCCGTTATAGCCCTGGTTTAATCTTGAAAAAATGGTATGAAGTATATTCAGCAGGAATTTTCATACCTGGTAGTTTAGGTAAATGCTAGCTAGCCTCGTGGATCGGTTTTGTGTCGGATATATCAATTATTCCAATTTTCCCACCTTGTGATTCAAAAATTCATTACATGCCAGAGTTCGATAGGCTCGAATCGCTCGAGGTTCCGATTCCGAATCGCTCATCAAGCGCTAGCAGCAAGGTTGCTTGCAAGCAACGATGCGGTTTGTTCAGTCAGCGGAAGTCATCATTCGATACATCGATGATGAATCATTTAACTGTTTTGCTAGAAAACTTCGTATGTTGACGGAAAATGTTGCGTAGAGTGCAAAAATCACTAGCACAACCGAAAGTTAAAGGATTGAAGTAGAAAAGTAGTTGATTATGTAAATTTACATCCCTTGTCTGTCTGTATAATTGTAATACGATTTTGTGAATATTATCTGGTGGAAATCATGGCCGATAATGAGGCATTGTCGGGAGAGGAAACGGAAAAACTTCTACAATTTCAGGTTAGCCCCACAATGAAAACCAATCCTTTCTCCCAAAATATATATTTCTCTCTTGCCATGTAAAATGAATAGTAATTAATTCGTGGTATGCAATGCCTGTCTTTTTTAATGTCAACTCGTCATCTTTATTATTTATTCAACCTTGTTCTACGTATTTTTTTAGTTGATCATTTAATAGGAAAATCTATTTTGCTCAAAGTCATGTCCCCTGGTTAATGTCGTGTGAAATGAACGGGGATTTATGAAACCATGAAAAACACCTTCGAATTATTGTCATCAATCGGTGTTTATGGCGTCTTAAGTCTCTTTTAAGTATTGTTTGTTGATGGGAGAACTTTTTCCACGCAATTAGATTAATTTTGTTTGTATTAATTAACATCTGGTACCGAGAATATTTTGGTGAGTGGAAGTTTAATACTGATACTATATTTATATGCGCTGCGTTTGCCTTTGCGTGGAACATTTTCAGTTGCTAATAGTATAAGAAGATTCCCTACTTGCCCCTTAAACGCTAAGCCTATCACCAAAGGTTTTGCAGACTCTTGTCTTGTTGTTTTGTAAAAAATTACAATTCATTGAAAATGTTCTACACGATTATTGAAGGAGTCTAAAGGTTTTTCATTTTCGGCCTCCTGAATATACTTTTCGCTCATTTCCATCTCGATGTGGCCTCGACGTTTTAAACAGTTGATGTAACTGGTTAACCTCTTGAATTGACTGAAACTCTTTGACTATAGCTCGGAGGGAGAGATTGGAGCTAGATGGCATATAGTTCTACATCTTCTAATTACAGGCGAAGCCTTATTTAAACTGACACTTTAATGTGTTTTCGCCCGTATTTGAAAATTTTCGTGTCAAGTTGGTTGCTGTTTACTCCATTATATATTTGCATATTGCAGGAATTAACTGGTATCGATGATATGTCAGCATGCCGCGAGGTTCTTCAGCGCCATTCATGGGATTTGGAAGTGGCTGTTCAAGACCAACTGAACATAAGGGAAGGGCGACCATCTGTGTTCTTTTCATCCAGAGAAGTAAGTTTCTTGGATTGGTCATGTCTTCATTTGATAAGAAATAACGTACATTTGAATTTCCATCATTATAATGATCAATGCTTTAGCTAACTCAAACTGTAATTTGTGCCAGAGAGAAAATTCCACCCCTGTGATGGATGCAGTAGGGTCCAGTCCTAACAGGAACCTTGTTCCTGTTAGGGCATTTCCTGCTGGTTCTTGGTGGCGATGGGGGGAAGCAGCTGGGGAGACGAGGAGAAGGGGTGGCATCACAGGATTCATCACTGGACTCTTCTCATTCGTTTTCCGCCTTTGCTATGGCACAATTGCATCAATAATATTTTCTGCGGTGAACATGTTTAGGCCTGATCCTAGGTTATGTAAGTGAATGTCATACATAATATATTTAACTGCAGTATGTACACTTTACAAATGCTTATGATTTGCAAATTTTTGTTATATTTCAATTTACATGAAGAAAAAAGTTTCTCTGTAAGTGATAGCTTGATACAAGTTTTTTTGATCTATTTAGCCAATTTTGGTATTTTCATTCAAAGGAAAGACTTTAGACTGACCATCATTAACTCAAGACACCACCGCATTGCATCAGTGCAGTACGATGATGTCATGAGTCATGTCAATAGTCAATGTTATTGCTAGAATCTGTGTAAATGTAGTGCACCTGGCTATAAACTAACTGTTACCCTGCTTGTGCTTTAATGATGAATTATCGGGGGCTATGCATTTGTGACTAACCGTACATTATGATACTATTTTTGCCTTTTTGGACCCTCTCTACCAACCCCTTTCAATTTTGAAGTGTGGCAATATTCATCTTCATTGAACTCACACTTTCCACAGTATAACTTACGGTGAAATTAACAAGTTTCGCCATATTATGACGTTATCTGGTAGCTCATTCATTACTCTTCATTCCTTTGTTCAAGAAAAATGAATACCTATTCAATAGGTAAAGCCTGCAGCAACAGTTAACGTTTAGTCATTGGCATAAAATATTGACAGCCTGCACGTGAATGTATTGTTTCTAAGCTCATGGAACAGGTGTGAACGGAGGGAGTAATAGAGAGTTTGTTTTCACCTGTTGTGTTTTTCTCTCTTCAGTTGGCTCTGACCCTGTTACCGATGTTGCTGCCTTTGTCACCGAATTTGAAAGCAATTTTGGACAGCAGCACCCTGTGTTCTTTCGTGGTTCACATTCTGATGCATTAGCTCACGCCAAGCGTGATCTTCGCTTTCTCATAGTCTACTTACATTCTCCACAGCACCAGGACACTCCAACATTCTGCCGGTAATTCCAATTTGTTGTTCACTTGAGTCATGGCTAGTTTTAATATGGTGTGTTTTGTTGAAATTGTGTCTAAGGAACTGGAAATAATTTCTTTTGGGCCTCTTATCAATAAACTTATATATTTAACAACTCCAAAGATCTAAAGTTTTGCATGTGATTCAGTGGTTCAACTGCATTCTATACATTGAATTATGCCTCAGGAAAATATTTTCTTCAATTTACATTCAATGTCCGGGGCTTGGGTGATGATATTCAGTACCATTATAAGTTTGTATTATACTGTAAAATTTAGTGATCATCGTTAAGTAAAAAGTAAGTGCTACAAGTTCATAAATTGATTATACTCTAAAATTGAATACCCTAAATGGATATACTTACATTAATCTGCTCATCTATTACTAAATTTCTGCAGGGCATTTTAAGCCTAAAGATTGTTTTCTCATATATCTTTCTAGGACTACTTTAGGAGACCCCGAATTTATTGCCTTTGTTGATTCTCAGGCTCTCTTTTGGGGCTGCTCTGTCATTACCCCAGAAGGCTATCGAGTTGCTCTAATGCTAAGAGAATGCTCGTATCCATTCCTTGCCCTGCTTGTCCTGCGGGATTCGAGGATGACTGTTGTGGGAAGGTATTTAACTACCATATTGGATTATGTGAGAGGTACATTTTGGGATGAACAGATATGAATAACATTTTTTCTCAGACTTGAAGGTGCAGCTGGCCCTCAGGAATTGATTGCAACGTTGCGGGAACTCATGTCTGAAAATGAGGCATCGCTGATTGCTGCCAGAGCTGATAGGTTTGTACATGTTTCTTTGTTTGCTTTATTTGTCCGATTATTCTTATTGAAATAATTCATTGCACACATGCAGTGGGATTTTATCATTGCGATCTTTGTATTGAGTTTGTTTTTTTTATTCTGAGTGACCTGTTAAAGGTTATCTGAAGGAAGCAAATGCTGTTTCTAATTTCTCGTGCCCAATTGTCAGTTAATGAACAACTAGAACTCTGAAATAAATACAAAACTTCTCACCGTTTTCATTTGGTGTGAAATTCACCATTATTCCAGTCTCAGTTTTTTTTATTAACTTCAGTCAAAGACATTATTAACTGGTATTAAAAGTGAAAGCTATATTCATCATATAATTATGTGAATCCCAGATTCAGACACTACTACCGTTACCTCTTTGGGATTAGTAATTTCCTAGTTGCTCAAATGTCAAATTCGTGAGTAATGAGTTCCAAAACTAGTTACTTGTGTACCGATATAGTTTATGGCAAATTAATTATTTCTTGACATTCACAGAACTTCCTGGTCTGATTGCATCAACTGCTATGAAGAGATCCATCTGTTCTAATGATTTAACATTGTTGTGCCATGTGGTGTTGAAAATCCTGAGTGAACCATCTTGCTCACTAACTTTCTATTTTTATATAATCTTCTGCTGCTTTTTTTCCTCTCTTGCCTCCTGTTGAGGGTGACTCTTTGAGGAGAGTCTAGGTGTTTCTTCATACGATGGTTCAAGATTGCGTTTGCTAGAAAAATAACGCTATGAAACCAAATTTTAAAAAGACCTTTTTTTACACTGAATTCAAATACATATAGTTGGTTATGCCCTGGTAAAATGTTAAAAGAAATAATTGCGTACGTTTAGACATGAGGTGCTACCCAAAATTTCCAAAAATTGAAATGTTCCACCTGAACTAGTAGTGGAATGAACTTCTGCTGCTAGATGCCATGTGGTGTGTCTGTCCCAGTCTGCAAAGCGGCATCTTTGTGAGTGCACATGTTTCGTAGTTTTTGTTACAAAATAATAACTCTTTTACTCTTCTATAGAAACTTCATCCCATCTGACCAATGACAAGAATATGCACAAGCAGTGGGGTTGGTTGTACCGTCATCATATATGGCAAGGCATATGACGGGAGTCCTCACATTCCACCAAGTTGGTTCCAGAATTTCTCCATTTTGAATCTAAAAGCCGCCGACTTGGATGTGCTTGAACAGTTAGAAATAGTGCAGCATAAAAATGGGGGACAGCTCCTAAATGGCATGGCATTCGTTAATCACTCCTCTCTTTGTGTGCTAACCTTCCATATCCCTCCGAATTCCGACAAACTTCAATCTGACAAACAACAATCTCCACAAATAAATTGATAAGATTTCTTCCCCACTCATCCCTTTCGAACCCCTCCCACCCAGTTCGCCTCCTAATGCTTCACTTAAGACTTAAAACCCTCTATATTTATTGTACCCTGACAATGACATTAGTATTGAAACACCTTGTACGTAACTCACCATGTAAAATTACTATTTAGTTTTATTATCAAAATGTATAATTTCCACCACTTAAGAGCCTGCCACTATTACTAAAATTCATCCATTGCCCTGTGCACACATGCAAATGAATAGCTTTCGTGTGAGTGAGCAACCCATACTAACACATTTCCTTATCATAACTGTTAGCACCATGTCTATAAATTGAAAAAGGAAGTGAACATTTGTCAAGTAAAAAACAATTTTGAAAATCTAATTAAAATTTATCTGATAGGAATATCTATTAAAAACATAAGGAGCCAGAAGATGAAGTATGATGCAGTGTGGCAGCATTAAAAGGTGTAGATGCTTCATCGCAGGGTAGCCTTGGATGATAGGAAAATTGTGAACACGTATTTGAATTCAGTGTGAGAGGTACATCCTGAAGTACCCCGTCATTTTCCGTGTGCCAAAAATACTGTACTTTTTGTGTCCACTTCTGCGTGTCAAACTTAGTTCATATTGTATCCATTTTTTTCACTTTTCACAGAAACGAACGCAGTTTTACGCAGACTTTGCGTCGCCAACAAGATGAAGCGTATGAGGAGAGCCTGAGGGCTGACCGTGAGAAGGAGAGGAAGAGGAAGGAAGAGAGAGAAAGAGTGGAGGAAGAACAGCGGCAGAGGGAGGAGGCCATCCGTGAGGAGCAGAGGAGGATAGAGGTGAGGGCTGCAGATTTATGGAGTTATAAAGCAGGTTCCAGAATTAAGCCAAAAACCAGGTTTCTGTTTTTTTATTCAACTCAGGAATCACTCATTCCAGTATGTCACTGGTATACACTCTTAAATTAAAGAGGATTTACAGTGATGCTGAAATCTGGAGAGTTGGGAGGTTTGGTGGAAAAAGTCTGGATTTCTCCAATTGCTTGAGAAATTCAGGAAAACATTGACCGTAAATTGGGTAGAAATTGTGCTTCAACACGGTTCAGGATACATGGAGGTATCCAAACATTTTTAGCCTTATTTTTCCCCACCCATCTGATATTTAATAGTTAACTGTTGAAAAGGTGATGGATTTTTTTAAATTTATCATAGTTCTAGAAATGTTTATTGTTAGTTTGGTAGAAATGTCACGTCACCATAATGGAGGATATTTGGGAATGACATATGAGCATTTAACCATAACATTCCCCTATATTTTCCTTACTCGAGAAAAATCTTAAGTTAAGTTGGATCCTTGTAAGATATTATGATTTGGGGGATCATTTAGGAATTATGATCATGGGAACATATCATAATAATGGAATGAACTTAATGCAATGTAGCAATTTCATTTGTTCTTATTTATGAATGATTTTTGATTTTGTCTCCATCCTCAGTTGTGTAGCATGTTGAGAGAAGATTTTCATTTGGTTGTTTTCACTGGGAGATTTTTTCAGTAAAATATATCACCTTGTTTGATCAAATTCTTGAAGAGTTATGCGCATCACTGAAAATGTCTGAAAAGTAATGGATTGTTATGTGCATTGAAACCACTGCAATGTTGTTTACAGGAAATACGATGTCGGAAAATTGATTGGGCTTCAAGGGTTCCTGAAGAGCCATCAGGTGATGATCCAGAGGCCGTTCATGTGGTCATTAAGTTACCAACTGGTAAGCGGTTAGAGAGGAGATTCAAGTTAAGGCATACCCTGCAAGTAAGTGTCTGTGTTTTACTTTCCTCATCTTTTGCCATTACCAGACCTGGAAGGTTATGCAATTGCATGTTTTTATTGGAAAGTCATACTTTACACAAGGAATTGTATCCATTTAAAGACAAATATGTTACTTAAGCCATGTATGAATGTGAATTTTTTTTGTATATTTGGGTGTTTTTTTCAAATTGTGTAACATTTTTAGTTCATGCATCTAAAGTATTTAAAAATCATTTTACAATATTCCATTACTAATTGTGGGATCTAGGTTCCCAAAAGGTATGGCAGTTAGCAAGACCAATGAAAATGTACCAAAATTCTCAAAAATATTATAAAGTAATGGCAAAACAAAAGGGGATTGATTAGGCAACTATAGCCTAATCTCCTTTCCATCTCTTTGGTTATGCCAATGCAGGTTATAAATACTGTTTTGTACTATGATGTCACTTGAGAGCCATTAGTAAAGTTTAAAAAACTTATCTACTGGATTGAAAATGAAGAAAATTGTGGTTTGTGGTTGGTAAAAGACTTTGTCAGCCATTTAACAGAAATGCCACTACACCACCATTTAGAATATTATTAGAATACGCCTGCATGTTTTATTAGCAATGTTAAAATTTAGAGATAAATATATCAGCTATCGTTGTCTGGATGCAGAAGAATAAAATGTATACCATGCTCATCTTAGTTTGAAAGTGATCGTGAAAATTATACAAAACAAACTTCCTTTAAAAAACTCAATCTTTGATTTGGAAGATTATGTATTAAGGTTCCTCTAACAAAATTAGAAACTAAAGAAATGTTAATTACTTACTGGAATTCTTTGACAAGAGTTATAACCAGTGAACAAACATAAGCACAATACTAAGCCATAAAAAGTTGGACCCTAATATGTCATCACACATTTGCACACAAGTTGCCACAAATAAATTATCTTTATAAAGGCACTTAATAATAATCATTCAATTTTCTGCAAGTAATAGCTTTCTCTTTCCCCAAAAATGTCTTCAAATTAATGATAATATATTTATTTGTCC
>LYUA01000350.1:623087-643590 GCA_002093875.1 Calopteryx splendens
TTAAAATGTATTTTAAAATTTTTCTTGTTATGATTTCCTCAAAGTTAGCTCACGACACAAATTTTAATATTAATGAAAATTTCTCTGATGTATTTTCACCAAAAATTGAGCCAAGCATTTGTGCATGTTAGAGGATTATAACCCATATCGATAATCATTTAATACTTTTATCTAGCTATGGTAAAAAATGTAGACAGACTTCCATGGACTATATATATATATTCATAACTCGTTGAAATTATTCCCCAGAGTAAAAAGGTATCAATAAAGTTAGCCAAATGACATTGCTATCTGCTTTCTTGGCTTTGAGCTGATTTAATCTCTACATCTTGCTTGCTGTTTGAAGAGAGGTGTTAATAAAACAAGAAAATGATAAGTCTAGGAAGCAATATGTTATCATGCCTTTTTGAATGCATTAGTCAAATTATTCCATTTTTCATCCTTTTCCATGAAGCATAACCTAAAGTTTAACTTACCGAGATGCATGTTCAACAAGAAGATAGATTGATGAATCAAGATTTTCCCCTCGAGATCAAAAACTCAACCATAACTTAAGAAAAAAAATCACATTTTTATTTGATGGTTTCATAATATATGTAGGTATAATAAATCACACCTTTATATAACACTTCACACTCTCGCCACAGTAAAAAAGGGATAGATGGAACACATCAATGATATTGAAACAGAATACTGACAGATCTCATAGCTTCTCATATAACATACCTACTCATTATTAAAGAAATGTACATTTCAACAAGCATTTCATGGCTGCTCCACTTTTTTTTAAAGAAAAACATTGATATTCACTATAATTCCTACAACCATAAATTTGGTATTCAGCATTCAATGCTTTATTGCAAAGCATTTCTCACCATCCTTGACGTTTAGGTAAAGTAAATCTTACGCACAGGTTAAAAAGTAGAAATAAATTAGAATAATAATGAAGAATTTGACATGTCCTGCTGATTTCTAATTTAACTCTAAACACAATTTAAAGTCAAAGCAAATGCTGATCTATGAAAGATCATTGGGGCTTGGGAGCACAAAAGTGTATAAAAGTTAAAATATATATTTTAAATTATCACCGAATAACAATGGACAGGACAATGATAACACCGCACATTTTAAACAAAAATATTTAAAATACATTGCGATGATATCTAAAACAGCATTTAAACATATGATCACATACTCAGAAAGAAACCCTAATAACTGTGATTACATGTTCATTAGTCTTTCATTCTTTATATGAGCATGTGGTGCATGGTAAAATGACTTTGGAATTTTAATTTGCTACACAAAAGCATGATTCCACAATCATTAACAATGATTTAGTCCACCACAATGTTCTCAAAACTTTCACCCACACGTATTCCATTGCATTTTTATCACTTGAGTACCCAAATATATTTATATATATATTTAATTCACCACACTGAATTTATTTAAAGGAGACAGTCTTAAAAAAAAATAGTCACATAAAAGATATATTTTGGTGTTCTTAAATCTTCTCCATTCTTCTTGACTATCAAACCTCAGTCCAGATACATTTCTCATCTTCAACTTATATCAAGGGGAATGGAAAATTCAGTATACAAATATTTTTATAAATACCACCACATATACACATATCCAAATTGATATTGACTCCCTTGCACCATCGGCACTAGCAAAGTGGAAACAATGGGCCAAAGCACCACCACACCAAGTGAGTGGTGCCACGGTGTGATGACAGTAAAATGCAGCTCGGCGACAACAGTCAAATAGAGCAAGTGGTCCTGATCTCATAAATTCAGTAACTTGCCAAGGAAACTTCAGTCACTATCTTAATCACAAATGCATATAACATAAATCTAATGCTCCAAGCAATCAAAATGTACGTACCCCATTAACCCTCAGATTTATCTCGACTAAATCTGGCCACTCACGCCCTAAATTTGGTCCCACAAGATATACATATTACCTTAATTGTTACAGATATAAATTTACTCTCGTCCCATGTGCAAACACCAACATCGCACACATGCTAGGGAAGAAACATTTCCTACAGTTTCATAAACATCTCCATTGATCAAGGTCTCAATTATGCAATATCTTTGGCAGACAAATATTCTGATGACCAAATTAAAAGGATACAAGAAGTTCTATGATGACTGCACAAAATATTCACTATCTAGTAACATGGAGGGGAGGAATCGCTTGCCATACATCCAAATCCCTTTATATGTCTGATCTCTCACAAAACTATAAAAATAAATCTCAAATATGATGACGTGAAAAAAAAACTATGGAAAGCATTTATTGTACCATTGTTCACACACAGGGGACACTGGGGTCAGCACGATTACCATAGGCTAGTATGAGTAACATGGATTTTTGGGGATACAGAGATCACAATACATGTATGTACCTACATCAGTTGTAGGGAAACAACTTGAGTTTAGCAGTGCACTGAAAAGGTGCCATAAATGAGTACATCAGGCCATTCTGTGAATGAGGCATGTGGAAGTTAATTGCCTCTTCCACCACGCCTCCCTTCACCAGCATCACCCACTCTGTCGTCATCAAGGTATTCATTGTCGTCAAGCTGCAGTGGACGGGTATCAAGAAAAGCTATGGGACACAGCCTTCTGGAGCTCAAGCCTGAAACAAAATCCTTAATGAGAATTAGACAGTTTGAATTTGGGTGACGGCAAGCAGAACGAAAAATCTCCCAAGTCATGAAGAAAAATGGAAGTCTATTCAAAATGTACTATTCTAGAGTCCACAGAAGCCAATAACAGCTAAATGTGGTGTTCATTCGCCATTATCACACAGACTTACTACATTCTCTTCTGTATTATAGATTTATTAATTCTGCTTGTTCATCAGAAAATGTCATTGCTCTCACAATTCTTAGCTAGTAAGTTATGGTTCACATATCATATCATATAGTTCACATATCATAACTGGCTACACAGAAATCAGTTTTTCCTAATGCCAGAAAGTACACCGGTATTTTTTGGTCCACTCCAAAGATTGGAAATCAGTACTGTACATCTGGATAGTAATTGACACTTCCAACAGTCTTATTTTCAATTACAACCATATCTCATTGGCAAGGAAACCAATGTGGAAGTTGTGTGGTTATAACAAGATGCTACCTAAAGTCGTCAACAATTTGAATAATACTGTGTAATGAAAACAACAAAAAATAAGAAACGTGCATTCACTAAGATGCCACTTGGCAGACAGGCTGCTGAAATAGACACCAAGTGGCACCCAGCGGCAGAAGTTTGTACTGCTACTAGTGGTTTGTGTGGAATATTCAAATTCTCATCAGGTAGAACCTTGTATTTATAGCTTTTCTCCATACATATTATGCACTGTCATACTTCAAGCACTAACAACTACTTCATTTATGGATAACACAATATTATTGCTAGTAAAATTTTGATTCATAAATCATCAAAATGACCATATTATTTAATAATAATAAGCATAAGAAGATGACACACATATTGTTATAATGCTACTGTTTGGGACAGGCTAATCAATCAATTGAAAAACACAATTTCAAAAAGAGTTTTAAAAAAACGTATGGCAAACATTTTTTGTATATAGCTATTTATATTTTAATTTTCAGTTGAAAAATGCTACTTCTAGAGAAACTACAGTGTGTAAGGAGGGGGTGGTGAGTGGAATAGAGTGAGGGCCAAGGGTTGAGTTTTCCCTTGTTTCCCAAACTCTTGTTTGGGGGCAGTGGGTGGAGGGAGCAGTTGAGAATAAAGACTGAAAGCAAACGGTCGAGATGGTGAGAGTAGTGGAGGTTTGCTGAAATTAGTCGAGTGGAGGAAGAATGTGTTGAAATTGGGAATATGGGGGAGCGAAAGACAAAGATCAACACAGACATGAGGACTGTACATGGAATTCAAGGCCAAAACAATAGGCCAGCAGGGGTTAAGTGCCTCAAGAGCCCATTCAACCCTGAGCTCCAAAGGCTACCTCATTCTAAAGGTGTCCACCCAAGTTAGTCTACTCCAACCCTTCCCTCAGAAAATCATCACCAAAATCCTGCTTGGCACCTACGATGCCAAAAATTAACACATGAAACATGCAAAATATTTCTGCTCATTCACCACCCTTCACAGTCTGAACATAAGATCCTAGACTTCATCCAAGCCTTTGAAGCATGCAACAAAATACAATACAATTTCTCTCCTAAAAGGCAACCTCTGTCTCACGTTCTATATACTAGGTGAGTACATCACACCATTAAATATCCACATCAATAACCATTGGACCTCATGCAAAGATTCTTCACTCCTCTCCCAATTGCCCATTCCTTCCCACATGCTGACATCAGTTTAAAGTTAACTCTGCGTCAATAATACAATCCCTACCGATTAATATGCCATCCATCACACTCCAGACCTTGGAGCTTGCCCCCCAAGCGAGCTCTTCCATGGCATTCATCCATGATGGCCTAAATATTTCACATAATATTTTATATTCACTTCTCCCTGCCATCTCAATTTAATTTACAAATTTCATATTCGGTTAATGTTCTGATGAAATTCCTTATTTAAACATGAATCCAATTTTAGCACTTGCACTCAGTCTTTACAATTAAATGCAATTATTAACTGGTATAAATTATTATATTTATAAAATTTTGACCCTTCAAATACTGTTAATGATGATGTTGTAAAATGTTATATTTTTATGATATTCGATTGTGACTAATGCGCAATGATTACTTCTACATATCATTTTAAGGAATGTATGCACCAATTTATTTCCCCAGAACAACAAATCATCTTTATTTTTACTTAGGTTCATCCTTCTCCTTCATTTACCACCCACTCCACTCATTATTACAGCCATTTCATTATTCGCTTACCATTTTCCCAACACCCTTTTCCCATCCCATTCCACGTAACTATTTGATATTGCCCCATCAAGAGTCAGGATGAAAAACCCCTTCATCTTCTTCCTTTCCTCTTACCTAACCGAAGACCTTGACATCCTCACTCTAGGCATAAGTGGTCCCTAGATCCAGGATTTTATTTTATTTGGATTTTTGGATCCAGGATTTTTATTTGCCCAAATTTAATTGTTTTTATGCAGTTCAATGCTCACTTTCTATCAGGATATTTTTGTTTCACTGAGCGGAGTTTCCATCGCCACATTTACATACATGTCTGCCTAAATAAAGAGTCTGACAAAATAGACCATATTATCAAAAATTTTTAAATCTTTATGGACACAGGACAGAAGGAACAACATTCACTATACATTCTTAGTCTTGTCCCCACACATATGCACACAATGTGATTATCGAGATAACTTGAAAAATATCAAATTCATATGAAAAACTGAACCCATTAAACAACTACTAACATAGATAACTCTGCCCCTCTAAATAATACCTACTCAAATATCAGTACACAAAATTATATATTCCATAATAGTTGAGCATGGGAGTCATAGTCCAGTGGTTAGTGTGCTGGGCTACTGATCGGAAGACTCAAGTTTGAATCCGGGTGATGCCTCTTGGCACCCTTAGCTTCATCCAAGCTGTGTACCATATTTTGGGTACCAGTTCATCTTGGGAAACCGTAGGTGGCACAAGGAAAGGAACTGGCCCCCCTACCCTGATGTGTGAATTTCACACACAGTTCGGCTTAGAACTTGGTGGGCTCTACCCTCAACTGCCAAACCGATCTTCAGGCTGATTACTGTGATTTGATTAGTTGAGCACATTTTGTGAGAAAGTAATTTTTTATAAAAAAACAACCTAAGAGATGAGGAACTTGCATATTTTTCAAGTTATTTGGATAATCAAATTGTGTGTATATGTATGAGAACAAGAAATTAAAGTGAATGCTGTTCCTTATGTCCTGTGTCCTTAAAGATTTAAACTTTATGATAAAATTGTCTATTAACTAGTTTTGATTCATTTCCACCAACCAATCTTAAATTTACAATCACGGCATAGGATTTCTCAGTTTTTACTTTGGAGAAAATGGCTGCTTTGGCTACAGTTAAAAATCATGCTCAATAATGATAAACAGTTGGATTTGTCAGTTTCCTTATGACTTCAGAAAAAGGACTGGTGGTCCTGTTTGTGTTCCTCTAGCTGATATATTCCCTATTTGTTAAAGTATAATTGAAATAACTATCCACTCACTGTTAATTTAAAATGGCCTTAAAAAGTAATTTGAAGTAAAACTGACGAAAACATCTGCAAAAGTCTAATTACCCAAGAAACTAACTGCAATATTTTCAACAATTCATTAGGTTAAAAGGTTTTTTTTTGAGTGTTCCATGAAAACTAAGAAACGTACTTAAGTTCAATATTTTTCCAGGGGCATTTAAACTTCAGCCCTGATAAACAGGTAAAATTTCCTAACATTTATGCAAAATTCACAACATTTTCCTGCCTGTGTAAATGCCTATGACCTCACACCAAACTTATATAAAATTTCATTTTGGTAATCACTGAACAAAGGGTTATTGAACCAATGCTAAAAACGTAAAATTTAAGAATTGAATTCTTCCATTTCTCCAGCTAGTTGCTCATCATATTGGTATTTTTAATTGTGCAGATAATTATTCACAATATAGTTCGATAAAAGTAATTACATTTTTAATAAAAAATAACCAAATGACCTTCTACATATTTCCATAATTTGAAACAATTACAGCCTCAAATCCTATGTTAGAAATGCATTCAATCAATGAAATAATTCTTCACAACTCTAAAATTAGGTCATTTGGAGCTAGGGTTCAATAATTTTATGATATTAGAAAGTCTTTTATTTTTGAAAATGCAATAAGATTGAAGCCCTAGGTGACAAGCAAAGCAGTATGATTTTTGGTAAGGCCAACGGATACGTTTGAAAGTTTTCACCCCTATTAACTTTTGAGAGTGCAATAAAAGTTTTACAACATCATGTTCACAATGACCCCCGACCGTAATTTTGTTTAGAAGTTATTTCCCTAAGTGCCTACATTACAAGATCAATGTTGTTCAAGTTGTACATCGCAAATGAAACACCAAAGTGATTCCTCAATTAGCTTTCATTATGCTATTTATTTTTTGCCGACTATTTGCTGATTTTTTGAGAAAATAGCCCATTCATCTCAAAGGGGTATGAGGGATTTACAATAAAATATCTAGGGAAGCAGACGTGCGAATGTTGATCTAGAGCTGATGGTTACCTGATGGCTCCCCACAGATGAGGGATGTTCAAACACTGGAGTTGCCCAGAGTTCGGTCGCTTCCTCATCGGGCACATCTCTCTTTCTCCCTGTCAACTGGGTTGCAGGAAGGAGTGGCAGAGGGGGTCAGAGAGGAGTTTTCATGTGCATTCAAGGGTTTGTGGCCCAAGGGGGGGTTTGAATAAGGTGTTTGCGATTGGTGTGGGGGGGGGAGAGATGGGCATTCGCACACAAACAAAGGAACAGACGACACAAAAAAATATTCAAGAGATCCAAGAATGAATAAACGAAACCAACACAAGGAAGAAGATATCAAGTGGAAGATTAGAATATCAAATGGTAAACAAAGTTTCATGGAAAAAAAATATACACACATACACAAGGTGGAAAAACAATTGATACAGTAAACCAGATAAATGACCATTTTCAAAAATGGAAAGAAAAAAAATTGGCGAGGTGTTTCAAAATGACCAGAGATAATCGAGGAGGTGGGGGCAAGATAGTGGAGTTTGTAGATATGGATGCAGGGGGAGAGAAAGATACAGGAGGGGTTGAAAAGAAAGAGAGAAAAAGGAAAATGAACATGAGTATTGATTCCCCCAACTACATTACCACATAAACTACATTATGATTGAACATATTGCACTCTTATGTTAGTCACATTAGACAATAAAACAGGAAAAGGTATATTAATATGGCTGGATTAGAAATTAATGACAAACATCAAGTATGCATGCTTAGAAAATTTAAACTATCACACATTAATTCACACAAGACAGACAAGTTTTTTTTGGCACTGGTTTTGCATATCAGGGTAAATATTAAGTGTTGTAATTCTAACGAATATATCCAGGAAACGTTTGAAATACAGAGGTAAACTTTGCATAAATGCAAAACAACCACCTGCTGGAAAATTCAAAATTCTTCTGGAGAAGTAATTTCTAAAACAAAAATTTTCCTGGTTTCGCTATAAACAGTGCAAACATTCCAAAACACTCTAAAATGACCACATGCAATACACATGTATTAAAATGCAGAGGAAAGGAGATACAAAGAAATGCTCCTTTCCAACAAACATGCTAAGAGGAAATGCAATACCATGGCCACATCCAATACATTCAAATGAAAATGTTCTCTCCATCGCATTCTTTAAATTACCATAGAGATTATATTGAAAAAATTATTAACTACACACTGCTATGAAATGTTAAATCAAAACCTATAAACCATATCAACGCTCAATTGCTTCACACAACACATCCCAAGAGTTTCAAACATAAATGAAGCAACATTCCATCACAATTTGAAGGCTTCATTTTTGCATCTTACAACAATGCCACTCTAAATGTTCTTATTAGTAGGTAACTAATGAGAATTGAATACAACCACTAAACGTATAAGCATCTTGCAAAATGAAAAAATGTAATATGGTAACCCTGTTTGCCTCAAACAGGAATGTTACTTTTCCACCTTGTCAGAAAGATTTTTCAACTTACACTAAAATAAGACATCATAACAGTGTCATGAGTTAGTTGTTCATAAGAAATCCCATACAAATACAGTTAGATGAAATCTTGTAACCTTAAAGCATTTACCATACCTACTGAATCACTAAAATGATGCTAGTATGTACCTTACATGGTGAACACATTTTTCAAAAATCCACAAAGAAAAACTTGTTTTTACTTTTCTCATGGCTTATCTCTTCCATACATTAATGTATAAACTTATACCTGAGGGTACGATTGACTAAAATGATCTTTTATTACATTTCCTTCATTATTTCTACCCTATTTTACGTACACATTTAAAATTATTACTCCATTGAAGTAAAAACCTTTATACTTAAAAAAAATTGCCAAAAAACACTGCAAACTTCTTCACCCTTATAAAGCATCATGAGTCAACGTCTTGAAAAGCATTCAAATTAAATATTGCTATTGTAAATTCAATTCAAACATCTCCACAACAGAGACATCACCCTTAAGTATTTCTCCTCAAAACCAAACCTGTTGCACTTCAACCCTTGACTCTCCATACATTGGATAAAAGCTTTAAAAATGTTATCAGGTGATGCCTTTTGAGAGTGAAGCCAGTTGCAGCATATTATTAAAATTACAGAAAATTATGAATGATTTTGCATCAATAGATAGCGACTACTTTCACTAAGTTACATCTGAAACTACTGCTTGTAAGTATACTATTACTAATGCTTTTTGCATACAATCATATCTGACAGTGCCCCAAAAGTAACTATCGCCAGATGCACAAGCTTCCACCACCACCACCATCAGAAGTAACTACTAGTGAAATTACCTACAAATTGTACGTAATACACTTTCTAATGGGACCCATTGAAAACTATGCAAGGTATGTGCATGGATCTCGTTCTGAAATTTGATTTCTGATCTAATTCCAGTAATTATCCTGGAAAATATGTATTCCTACAATCTGGTAAAATTCTACCAGAATGCAGATTAAAACAATCTGAACAAGTCAAATTTCGAGGTCAAGTAATTTCCAGAAAGAGTGATAATCAAATATTCACTGGAGTTACGATATGAACTGCAGGCAACAAACTTCTAAGCATAATGCCATTTAAATTTATTCTCAACTCCCCAACCAAACTCTTGATTCATGGAATGCATTAGTATCAAGTGTTTTTATTACTTGTTCTACCTAGTGAATTTAACATTTTTATTGTACGTACTGAAACTCACCAATTCAAACCAGTAAACTATAAATGTTAACGCATATAAACATGGCAAACAACCTTAAAATAAGCAACATAATAAACCATTCAGGGCACAGTACAATTGAAATTAATTTCCAGCACATGGATCTGCACCACAGTACCTTGCCGAGCACTGCAGATTTTCGTGGAAAACTACCGTATTAACTCAAACGAAACACCACTAAACACCCTACACACATTTTAGGTATTCATGTTTAACTTAAAAGCTACTTCAAAATCCACTTTCAACTAGCACATATCATGTGACCAAGAGCCAAGACCCTTACTCTAGCTAAGGAGCTTCCTTTACGATCGGTGGCATGTGCCATTGCCACACCGGTGGGCAGTGCGCCATCCACCACCTCCGCCTTCTCCTCCTCCCTCCTTGGCCTGAAACGGCCCTCCATCATCACGCTCTCCCCCATCGTCGATCCACTGCCTGCCAAACGGGCCGCCAGCGCAGCGGAGGAACTAAGAGGAGATGCCCCAACCATGGGTCGGTGAGGTCGAGTTCTTTGAAGTGACGAGGTGTGACCATTTTGCTGGGGCCGGCGCTGCAGGCTCATTGCCAGCCGTTCTCGATTAGCTGGTGACCCTGAGACATGTTCGATTGTTTCATTTTTCAGTCAAGAGAGGATGAAAAGAGACCAAATAATCGTGAAATATGCAAACGACGGGTGCATTACTGGGATGGAGGTGTTAAAAGAGGCAACTTTTCTTTCTTAAAACAGCATAACAGAGAAAGGAGAGGGGAGAGCATGAGAACAAAAGATCAATTAGTTCTTGTGTCCATTGTTTTAAAAGAAGCAATCACAATGAAAACCAATTTACTTAAACAAGGAAGGAAAAATAAATCTGGTTCGTAAAAATGAAAGCATTTTTAAGGTTCTGAATAATTTAGCACATTTCGGCTAGCAGTAACATATTAAGCTTAAAATATAGAAAAGGAAGAAAAAGATAGATTGGAACTTTGTAATAAATCTAGAGTTGAGCTAAAAAAATAATTACAGCTAAAAATGTTATAGTTTCACAGTCCTAAAGGGATTAAAATATGATAAAAGCTAATAATACACATTAATCACAAACACCTACTGTTTTCTGGTGGAATTTTGAATGCAATTTAAGAGTTAGGAAATATACATATTTGAATAAATGAAATTAACACAATATAATAATTTGGCATGGCATAATTATTCCAGCATAAACTATTAAATCAGAATATTGGTGTTTCTATATTTAGGAGTACAGGTACCATATGAGTCAACAGAACACCACTTCATAAAGATAACTAGAATGCATTCCACACTTAATGAAAATGCAATTTTTTTAAATATGAGACATTATCTCATGTTCAGTGAAAAACAGAAACAACAATCATTCCTAGCAGAATAATTTCAAATTCAAAACCATAACAACCATATTCAAAAGATGCAACTTTTTTTTACAAAATATACATTATGTACACAAATTCATTCCCTACATGTGGTACTGGCTGTTTAATTTAAACACTGTTTAATTTTCATGATCGTATAGATTAAAAATACTCTACAAACAGTTTTTAAAAATTCAGGAAATTTATATCACCTACGCAAGAAGATGGGTAGGTACTGAAGTGTACAGACTTCACAGAGTTAGCACTTTCAAACTACAGCATTCCAGTACCATGCCAGGACAATGGATGTTTGGTTAACAATATCTATCGGTTCAAGAAGACCATTTTCTAATGAAACTCTCATCAAATGCATGTTGAAGGATTGATCTGTACCAACATGACCAGAAACATTATATCTTCTGTTATTGTGCAGTATTCAATTTTTATTGGTTATATTTTAATAAAAATTTCTATTTAAATGCAGAGAAATAGTTTAACTTCATGAAGAGAAAAATATTGCATATATCAAGAAAATATAATGGAAAAAAATCTTTAAAAAATGCTATGGAGAATGTTTAACACATACTTCATAGCATTCTAAAAGAAAGCCTATACAGTTACATATTTTAAGCATTGCTATTTATTTTAAATCACAGCTTTCCAATGGTTAAACTGTATCTGAAGATGAAATATTTTGCTCTGATGAAGGCTCCCTACATTTGGTTTTCACCATCAGTTTTCACCATCCACCTAATTTTTAGGATACTATTATACCAATTCAGTCATTATTATAAATTTTCAACTATTTTTAAGAAGTAAAATAATAAGGCTGTTAATTATATCCAACAGAACAATTTCCAATGGATTGATCATGGTATGTCCCTTAGAAGCGACACTGGCTATTGCGTAAATACTCAATTTGAGTGAATTTTTGCAGGAAATAATCCTTTAGTACCCAAGTAATATGAACGATTCAAATGCTGGAATTCCATAATTAGATAATAAAAAGATAAGAATTAAGATATATTTTTTCTTCACTCTTTCAGCTCAATCCAAGGTTATGGAGAACTATGCACTTTCATTTTTCATGGCAAATATGAATGGTATCAATGAGAGTTCAGTAATTTTTCTCTATCGGAGTTTCTTAAGCCATGCACAATAAACTGAATATGAAATCAGTTCAGCCGATGAACAGCTGAATAAAGGGCATCACTGGCTTTGCTACTTAGAAATGCCTTACAAGCCATGCAATTGGCCAAAATTTATGGTTGTATGATGTATCTTTAACATATTACCAAGCAAAAATTTATCATTGAAAAAATTTAAAACACAGTCCAGGAGAGACAACATTAAATGAAACATTGTTTATCATTATCATTATTAACCAAGAGTAGTCACCTTATCGTACATGGATTACTTTTTATTGTGTAACTGTTGGATATCATATTTTGAAATAACATTAAATGGATGCCATTTACTAATTGCTTAACAGACTACAACCTGTATGCAGTGATAGTGGAAAAGGATTCTATAAATCCTTCATTAAATTGAATTTTCACAAGTAAAACTCCATTGACAGCAGTTTTTTTTTAAGTTGATCATCAAAATCTAATTTTTTTTCTTTCTTAAGAAATAGAATACCACACCAGTAACTATTGTCCTGCTAGTGGACTTTTTTCTTCACAGTAAAAGTTCACTCTTGCACCCATGTAATTCGGATGGGCATTTATATCATGCAGACTGAACATTGTTAACACCTGCCATACACAGAAATCATTTCATCCAACGTTTTCAAATTTTCAATTTAATGGCAGAGCTGTTCACACCTCGTAAATTCTCAACCAGTTACATGGAGAGTCCTCCATAGTCAAAATCACCCACACATGTAGTTGGATATGTTTAATAATATGCACCACCATTTTTACACAGTTTCAGCAATGAAAACTGTTGCATCACAACTCTTGAATTGTAGCTAATGTTCTGAAAAACTGAACCATGAACATGCTATTTGATGTCGAAGTGGGCTGCTTCCACAAATTCAATACAACAGTATTTTTATCAGTACAACTGCTAGGCCCCTATCCAAACGTTCAGCTCTATCCAAGATTATTTTAAATTGAGAAAATGCTTGTTTCAGTGCATCACAAGCTGCTATCACAAGGTCACATAATTTTGTCAGGAATTCGCCATCACAATATTCATTTCATTTGCAAAACTTGAACCTTAAAAAAACTTTAGACTAAGTTTGAATGCATCCATATTACCCACCAGGCTAAATGCCATCACAATCAGCGATATAGCAGTATACAATTTCTTGCACCAAATGCAAAATATTCTTTACCGTAGCTTTAAAATGAATCTCACATGCACACTTAACTTGCCACAAAGTGCACACGAACCAAAACAACAAACAAGGCTTAACATATACCATGCACATTCTTACACAAAACATTCAAGACTGGCTCTAATACTGGCAGTCAAACAAAGCACATCATTCAACTTGCATATTCGTTATCTTTTAGTGATTTTCAAATCTCAATTTATTGTTAACAATTAAATATTTAATCCCATTTAAGTTGTTGCAAATACTGAAATAATAAATATGTGGAAATCATATATTAAACAATTTCTATAGTTAGATACATATCTTATTTCTTTGAAGTCTTAGAAACTTTCGCTCAAGATTCAAGTGACATGCCACTTAATGGCATTACATCATCATATCATAGATACTTTTAATGTTGGCCCAAAGATATATATACTGACATTGTGCATAGAAACTAATTCAGCAAGTAAGCCAACAACACCAATGAAGAAGCAGGCAGATGAAAATGTTAGTATTTAAAACAGGAAGCAAATGTGTGCAACATTTAACTACATTAAAAAATATACAATTAAAAGTTTATTGCTCAGTAAATTCCATACTGGGTGACGCAAATGGTGCACTTTTACTAGTGAGCAATGATGTCACTAAATTGATTTTCAGGACCAATATGTGAAGAAGATGAAAGGGTATATAATTAGCATAGGAGGCACCAATACTTCATATACCTCAGTTTCGTGGGGTGCACTTTAAGGAGCATCACCAAAATTTTTGGAGCAACACAATTTGAAGATAAATCTACGCAGGGATTACAAATAGGAGACAAGAATTCTCCTTTTTTAATTCCGAGTATCCAGCTGGTCAGATTTATCAGCTGGATCATTTAAGTTACATTTTTGCATTCCCTCGACCAAACATAGTAGCCACTAGCCTCCTGCCATATGTCCTCCCACCTTCTTTCATCCAAATTCAACACACCGACCACTCTATTGCCCAGTCAGGAAAAGTGCACCCTTAAGCATAAGTGGGGGAAGAAAAACTAGATCTGAATAAGGTCAATGTGACTACAAGTGGCCCCTGGATGAAGAAGCCTGTCTATACCATCGGCCGACTCGGGTTCAAACACAGCCGAGTCAAAGACCCCAGTCTCCTGAGGCGATGACTGCCTCGTTGGTGGCAGTGGGAGTGATGACCATGATGCGGCCACAGCTGCACCCGACACCGAAGCCAGGGAGGATGAAGAGGGAGGCGCTGAGTAGCCAGTGCCCTCTGGCTGAAGCTCACCCGTCCTCTCCCCGCCCTCCTCACGGTCCTCCTGATCCTCATCGCCCCCATCAAAGCTCCCTCTTCCCCCATTGCTGCCACTACTGGACCCCGCCATTGCCGACACCCTGTTGACCCGGGTCACCCCACTCCCTCCCTGACCACTCCCCCCCGGACCCTCCTCTGCTGGACCCTCAACGCCCTCTCCCTCCTCACTCCTCTGCATGAACATCAACCTCGACTCTCTGACGCCTTGTGGCAAAGTCCCACGCAACAATTGAAGGGCGTCCAATGAATTTGAAGAGCAGCATGTGTTTTAAAGAGAATACAAAGGGTGCGGGGGAAGTGGATTGCCCACATGGGATGGTCAGGAGGACGAGCCAAACCAAGGACACGTGGAGACGCAAACCAAATTCAGAATTCAAGTCAAAAAGAAACAAAAGAGTCCATTCAAGGGAATGCGACATATTCGAAATGGAAAGAAGAAACGTGAACAAAATTCCAAATTAAAAAAAAAACAAATCCATTCCATAGGTTCAAAAGAACACATTGGAATTAAAATTCCAAAAAAAATATTTATGAGAGAAATGATAGTATTGTGAAAAATTTTATTCATATTAAGTCAAGTATGTGGGATTCAGTAATAGCAAAAAAAATCAGATACACAAAAAAATCAAAATAATAAATATGAATGTAAAAAGGGAGTAGAAGAATTCCAACGCAAAATGACGAAACAGGTAGGGATGGAAAGGAAAGGGGAAAATGAAGAAAACTGTTAGTAAGGGCTGCCCAGTTATTGATCTATATAATGGCATTATCTATATAATATGGCATTGCTTCAAATACAATTCAAAGGAATGGGAGGTCAATTTTATACATAATATAAAATTTTATTAATGTATTTCATTTCTAATAGAACAAAAAGGGGTAAAAATTATACTAGTTTTACAACAGTCCATAAGGCTTGGATGTAATCATCATAACACTGGCCCTATATCAGATTGAGCAAAAAGCTATGAAATTGGACATTAAGGACCCTATGTTTTCTTCTACAATCCATAAACATCTTATAACCACAAAACCCATGCTAAAATTGCAATGGAAGTGTTAAAGAGGCAAATTAAAATTTTTTCTGAAACCACTTTTACCAACCTGTGTGCACAGGTTACTAGTATACAAAATTGGATTCTTTATCTATGATTGTGAACAATATTTTTAGTTTTATACAGAAGATTGGCTAAAGTTAATTGAAAAGCTTATCATTAGTTTTTACTGTATTCAACATTCAAGGCATAATTACATCACAAGCAAATATCAACCTCATTAATAATTAAACACTAATGACTTGCGAATTAACCGAAAACCCATAATACAGTTATTGAAGCATTTGAAGCAAAATGAAAAGTGGTGAGTTAGTATGCAATGCAACAAAAGACCAAACATAGGCATTTAAGACATTATATCAATCCCTAAACCAAGGCAGGCATTTTATGTACTATGAAAATACATATTACAATATTCAAAACGCCTACATTAAAAACTATACACACCTCACCGAAGATTTTTTACTACAAGTATAATTTCTTCAGAAAATGCATGTGCTGACAGTAGGTAATTAAAATAATGAAATTTTGCATTGCAAAACATGTGAATGCTTCATGAAAACTGGAAGCACGGAACTTTAATACAGCAGTTTTCATAGTTGAAAATTATTACCTATCCATTAGAGTGAATTGTTCTTCAAAATATAAATATTAATTAACCTCTCATCCATAAATGATTGAGAAAATGAGTAACAAAGATAAAATATAAAAAGACAAAGCTAACTGCTCAAATCAGTCTTTTTTTACCTGCAGAGCAACAGATAAATGAACTGCTTAATGTCTTTTAGGAAACCAACAATTTTTTTCCCCAAGAAAAATTACCATAATGGAGTTTAATATTTTCCAACATATTGTTGCATGGTATGTCTAGGAAAGAGCTCAGACATTCTCAAAATCCAAGAAAACTCTTGAATATTTCAACAATGATGTGTAGTCTAATGGTTACTACAATATCTTATTTGGTATATGCTGCTGAATTCTATTGGGTCCCTAGTGAGGAGAATAATGATGTCCTAAGGTTCCATGAACACTTGTTCAATTGAAAACATTCTGGTAAAGGTCCTATGAAAAATGAGAGTAGGACATCTTTCTAGATCCATTCCTGTCTTATAACAAACAGAAATTTATTGGAAATTTTGCATGAATACCCTGAATGATAAGAAGAGGATAATTCACCTTTTGAGAGATTGCATGATGAAATAATTATTGATTTCAAAGACAAAGAGTAAACTGAAATAGAGTCAAACCATAAACTCACGAGAAAGGAAATCTCTTTCAAAATTTGTAAACAGTAATTTGAAACCACAAAAAAGAGACTACAAAAATACCTCTCAAAGATGATACAGTATTCGAAGTTAGTTGACCATAATACAGAAATGAAACAAATTTTTCTTATAAGATTTTTAAAATCATGTGAACACATTACTATCAGGAGCCTTTATGTGTCGAGTTTTAATTTTTTTTAATAGGCCGTTGCGAGTCAACAAAGGTACCACAAGTGATACATACTTGCATAGTAATTTTTTTTCTTTTATAAGAAACATGAACTGGTGAAGAACCATAGGATAAGTTTTCTAGTCAATTTACTATGAAAACCCCAGAATTTGAATATCCTATTGGCTCTTCCCTCAATGAAGCTATTAAAACAAAAACTTTGGAGGGGACTACTTTCACACCTATAAAAATGATCATTTTCACCAAATTATGCTTCAGAAATAGATTGGGACTATATAATATGGTAGCTATGTACTTAGGTAATATTCCAGCTTATTGATAAAAATTTAATGCATAGAAAAAATATTATACCTAGGAGCAAAGGAGGAGTTATTTTAGAGATCAAGTAAGAATATATTAAAGCTAAAGGTTCAATGTAAAATAATAACAATGAGAACACTCGAATATATTTTGAATGATTTGTTACCTCTGGTCATTTTGAACCTGCCTAAACTAAAACAAAAAATCAATCAACCAAGGACTTATAAATATAGATAAAAGATTAGGGTTCATCATAATTAGGACTGATGAAAGGGAGTCAGGGGAACGGGGAAAAAGTACTGGAACATGGAAGGAGGCAAGGCCCACTACAGTTATATTACTCTTTCAACTGATTACACTAATGCAGAGTAGCCTGAAATATTTCCAATAAGGCCCAAAACCACAGTTTGTAGCACCATCAGGGAAAACTCATCTAAATCACCTTTCACTTTCTGCTGCAATTTGGGTATCGCACATAATCTCAGAGTAAATATCACTTACTAAGACATGGCTATCTCTGTAACTAGAATTCATACGGCAAAAAAGCAGTATTTCACAAAGCGAAATACAGTGAAGCCTCATTCGGTTCAATTCAGGGTCAAGATTTACCTGAAGTGGAACTGTCTCCAAATTTATAGAGTGAATAAGTATACTAAATTACATTTTCAATGCCAAATTACTACTCACTGAATAAAAAGAATTAAAGGCATGATAATAGATGTCTTTATCATCATACTTTTCACAATTCAAGTAACACACAACCACAACAGAGTAAATGAAGTTAGTGTGTGGCAATCTTGGCTAGTTTAATGGAACCTGATTGAGCTGAATTAAGTAGGTAGCTAAAAATGCTGGTGAACCAAAAATGTGTGAAAAAGTCTCACAGCAAGTAAATGTAATACATATTCAGCTTCAGATATAGAAAAATATTAATATCTACAAGGCAGCTATGCGACAGGCAGCAAGGCAGGCCTACAGTATTAACCTTAGTAATCTTTTGCATGGTATTTGTCATAAGAACAGCATCAAAATTCAACAGAAGAAAGAAACTTTCATATTCCTTGGAAAAATGATCTCTCCATTAATAATACAATATAATAAAGACAAGACACATGTATGAAGATACATACATTTTACACATTAGAATTCATACTGATAACTCATATGATTGTGATAATGTAACACTCACCCACATAACTGAGGAACACAGGCAGGAAAATAAGACCATGAGCTGCTCCAAACAGCACTATCCCCAAATACATTCGGAAATAGAACACTTGGAAAATTTGGGACTTGGCAAATCCAAGTACCACTATACCACCAAATTTGGTGAGGGTAATCCCAGAAAACACCTGCAAATATACATTTGAAAACATTAGGTCTGTTTAATACCTTTGGTATTCAAATCATCCATGCTATGACACTTAATAAACTTAGATATTTCTAGGACCGCTAACATTTTCATTAAAAAAAATGAAGTACATAAAAATTTTCTCCAAAGATCAAATTTTGCTATGGTAAACTCTAGCTCCCTTGAAAAAATTACAATTGAGCGACGGTAAATCTTTCTCAAAAATACTAGAGCTAACATTTTTTTGCGAGTGGATTCAGGTTTGTTTAGTTCCATTGCCCAAAAAAAGCAAAGCTATTTTATATAATAATATAGACTAGAAAAATCATCTTCTTGGGAAAATTCTGAGGAGACTTTCGAGTTTTGCTGTGCACGGTGCAATTAGAAGCTCCACATTTCTCTTGCATTACATTAAAAGGGTCTTTGTGAACACACTTCCCTCTTGCAGATACTTGCTGGAATGTGAGGTAAGCATTCAACAACAACATGATTTGTACACAGCCAAACTTTAAAGCTACCTTGGCACTGTTATGTCACTGCAAAATTCTGCAGTTTAACAGCAGAATAGAGTGAATACTGATGAAGGATTCATCAAGAGTGAGTACTACTTACAGATGTCCCCATATTAATGAGTGAGTCCATTGCTCTTCCCACTCGAGTTTCTTCTGTTGATAGGGCAAATGAATGCACAAGATGACTGCAAAATTCGACGGCTATACCCACAGCCTGTGAAAAACACAACAATTAAAATTTTTATTGAACAATTAGTAGTATTTATTAGAAACCATGATTCACACTTTTGAAATGTATCACAAGCATTAATTGTTTTTGGAAAAAAATATTATAGTGATCTTTTTTATTGAACTCTAAGGCAGGCAATGAAAGAGTTAAATTTAAAATGTACATATAATGCAATACAGAAAACCAGAAGAACTACAGTCCAAAAGAAGAAACACAGCAGAAAATGTTCAAGTAGGCATAATTATTACAAATTGCATTAAACATTCTTAGTGAATTCATGCATGAATAGTAAACAGAAGACAAATATCTACATAATCTTTTCACAAAAAAGTTATTTCAGCATAAAGAATGTCAACTAAAGTATCATAGTCACATAATAAGTCAAATAACATAGCTACCCACAGTTAAAACTAGCAATAAGTCTCACCAACTATATTTAATTTCAGGTTATTTTGACATTGAACATTGCCACGGTGAAAATTATTAGTTTCCTCCTTCAAGCTAAATTTTTAATATATTCATATTTAGTAATAATTTATTAAATTGTAATCTTCTGAAATATTCATCAAAATGAAACATCTAAAACTGGTTGATAGCATGAATCCTTACAACAACAAAATATTCAACACCAAAAGCAAATGATTTAACATAT
>LYUA01000350.1:677011-689160 GCA_002093875.1 Calopteryx splendens
CTTTGAAAAAATTTGAATAATGCAACCGTTGGTATGCGTACAAAGGGAATCGGCTCGCAAGAGTACGCCGCAGAGTTCAGCAACACGTGCCATCCACTACTTTACGAAACTATTGAAGCACCGCAGCACTGCTTACGCCTTGCCGATGGAATTTAATTACTGGAGAGAAGCCCCTACGAGGATACTGATCTCCATGCAAAATACGAAGGAAACAAACTAGAAGGTTAATGGAAACAAAACCAAAATAGCGGCCTGTGAAAGAAGACAAGTAAAAGGCCAAGAAACTATAGAGGATCATGAAAAACTGGAACAAGTATAAGAATTTCCCTTGAAAGGATTGTAATTTGATGGAAGAAGAAAAAAAGGCACACGGAGAAGAATTGCCCATCTAATTACGGCACTCTTTCAAGAGATAATGTCATCATACTTGATAACATAAGCTTGGAATTAGGAATATACTTCATTAAAATATATATCTGGGGCACGCTTATCTATGTTAGGGAGGCATTGAACCGTGACAGCGGACTGGCTCGGCTGTTGATGCGCGCCATGATGAACTGAAGGCGAAATGTAAACAGCGACAGCATCAAAGGAGAGAATAATGGGATAAATAGAAAATATGGAGTTAAAGAAGAATGATTATTTTTTTAAAGATTGAAAAAGCTACTAAGATGGATAGGAAAACTTTGGAGACAATTGAAAAAAAGTAAATATGTAATGAGGGAGAAGAATGAATGCGAATAACGACCGATGAACACCGTATTACCGTACCGCACTACGCCAAGTAGACAACGAGATGCGAATGGGAAATAATGAATAACCAGAAGAAAAGAAGAAGAGTTTCGCAAAGAAAAGAACGGGGAGAACATCTGCGCCAAACCCATCTTTGCACTGATGATTCTAGCAACTAACATTACGAAAGCAACACGTCTATGGCATACATCCCGAGGCTTTTACTCCCAAAAATCACAGAATTGGGTCGTTCACTAGGACTCGAAATCCCGATTTCATTCACACCAGTAGACAGACCCAAATAAATTATTTTTAGCAGAAAATATTTTTCTTCTTCCGTCACCCGTTAACTCATAAAATGAAAATACATGCCCAAGTCGCCACCCAAACCGTTATTTTTAAAACTTCAACAGAGATTCGGGAAAGATTCGATCAACGCCGCTGGCTTGATAGAGAGACCGTAAGCACCGTGATGATGGAAGCTACTTCCGACGCAATAACTATGGGCCCGCCCCTTTCAGCAAAAAGGGGTGAGAGCTTCGACGTTGAGCTGTCTAACTCAGAAACTAGGCGACAGATTTAAGAACGGAGAATCAAGAGTGAAATCTTGGATAAAATATTAAAATGGCCATTTAAAAAGTTAAGAGCGAGCCCATTCCACGTTAATTCAATGGATTTCTCGGACTTTCCACATTTTCTATTCGTTTTCCCAAAACATGGGGCGGACCGAGGAAGGAAGGAAGGAAGATCCAATACATGATACAATTGCAGACCGGCCGGATTATCAAAAAGCTTTTGTCAATAGTACCACGGATATCAAACTCGCGTAAACGGGGAGTACAATGGTGAAGAGTGTATTAGGGTCAGCGTGTCAGGTGGGAGAGGTGACACAGACTGCTGGCAAGCGAGGTCTGAGACAATGGGATGACTTCAATACTCTTCAGAGTGACCTAGGGCAGTGCTGAGAATATTGGTAAACCCTCCACCCCATGGTCACCAGGTGAAGGGATGAAGGAGTAATTGCGCTCTCACAGTGACATTTTTTTCAACCAATTTACTTTTTTAACCAAACCATTTTTACTCCACAAGGTTTCCCAAAATTTAAAATCTAAAGGTTGATTTATTGCCCTTTATAATATTTGCGACGAAAATGGAGTCAAGGAATCTCCTACTTGGCATTAGATTGAGCAGTGACATCGCCAAAAGCGTAATAAAAAAATTGTGGATTAAAGTTACAGTCTCTTGGATTTCTGAAAAAGCGCTTAAGCGTTTTAAGCACATTGTAGATACATCGGTAAATATATCAACTTGACCACGCATAACACAATTTACAAACAAAAAGTGAGCCGCCTGCTTTCGGGAGATAATGTCATTAATATCCTGTATAAAATTAAAGGTAACATTTGCTATGAAATTAGTAAGTGTAGTTCAGGAAATAAAAAATGCTATACATTTGCACGCAAAAATAAAGTAATGGACGTGTTCCACCGTCTCAGGATGTTTGATTTGTTTTGTTGATAGTTATTAATTATTCAATTTAGGAAAACTAATTTTCAGATATATTTCTAGACAAATATTTTGGCAGCTCTCGCGGATAGTGTATAATCCTCGAGGTCGCATTAGCCATTAAAGGTGTGGGTTCTTATCACTACGCACGGAGCAATGGCCATCGCCCCACTCCCAAATCCCCCAATTACGGCCCCAAATGTGTCTAGACGTTGAAAAATCCTAGCGGAATGACTTACGTCACATAATTGGACATGGAAAAAATACGATGAAGGCGTTATCAATGATGCCGGAAATTATGTAAGTCACCACTGCCTACCATGAATAGAAAGCGGAAGACAATGTATCAATGACTCGTTGACTGGTCTATAAGAGGGAAATAAATATGACGTCAGCACTAAGGTAATTTGAAAACTAAAAAAAAATAAAAATTTTATTTAATACCACTACAAATCATTGTTTAACACTTCAACTTTTAAACTTTCGAAGATTCCACCAACCCACACCTTTAAATCTATAGCTTCTATAGAATTTCCTAACTTAGATACTTAAAGTGCATCAGTAAATTTTAAGAAAAAAACATCTCGGCAATAAGGTAGCAGAAATAATAAACCATGTAACCAAGGAGTATGTTATTAATATTAAGTGTGTCTTAACTATTGTTAACTCTCATTGGTTCACTGTTAAAGGTAAGAATTCCAGAAAAGTTCAAAACAAGCCGAAAATAATCGGAAGTGGTCGTGGAGGAGGAATTAATTTTTAGTTGGTGAGCAAAATATATACCTATTTTTATTAAGATTCAGTCCTACCACTGACAACATCCAAGAATTGTTTCATGGACAGTGCAAAAAGTGTGAAGAACGCTTCCTATACTTCCTCCAAAAGTAAAATCGCTCTTGATCAATTAGAAAAAGACTAATGTTTGCGTAAAGAGCAGAACTGTGATTACTTGAGACGTTAAGCAAAGGTGGGCGTAGATAAGGAGGAGTAGCACAAAATGTAGCACAGACTAGGATCACCGAGGCTTTAGAAATTAGGAGTAGAATACGAAGTTCCAGCTGGAGAGGGAGGGAAAGAGGCAGGGAGAGCCCGAAATGGAATTAAGACAAAATAAAACGAGAAGGCGAACCCGAAAATCATAGCATCCAACGAGAACGCGTTCAACGGGGTGGAAGGATAGCGGAAGTCGGTCGAGGAAATCCAATGAAGGCAGAAAAGGTTGGCTGTTAAGTAGGCGAGGAGGAGGAGAAGGGTCATTTTGGAGGGCACGGGAGCAGGGCGGGGAGCAGAGAGGTGGGGAGGAGAGGCAAGAGCGAAACGTGAAAAGAGCGGAGGAAATCCCTGCCCGCCATCAACTCCTAACGAAGGTTGCTTGGTGCCTGAAGTGCTAAGTACTGCAGTTTAAGTGCTCTGTACACATCTCCCAGGCACTTTCGGTTCGCCGCACGTCGAGAGTGGCGTCGAGAACTGCAATGACACCATCCTCTTCCTCCAATGAGCGAGAGCACGAGATCAGCCTCGACGCCTAACTTTCATTAAGATTCGAACACCAGAAGACGTGCGAGGGAAAACAAAGGTGGTCTAAAAAATGCTTCATTTTATATTACTAACAACCATTTCACTGCATTTGAGGCTGGATTACTTAACTTCGGCAATACTGAACATTATCTCTAGCGTATGCTAGCCTGGCCATTCGATCACTTCAGAGTTTTCTTGGTCAAATTTTCCAGTCTACCAAATCTCCTCTTTCTCCTCAACCATGTGAGTTGCCGTGGGTGGCCCAATGACCACGTGACGCCGCATTTTTTTTCAAACCATTTGAAACGTGGATCGCCGAGGTGATTTAAAATCCCAAGGTTTTCGGTAGTTATTTGACAAATTACAGGCTGAAATAGTTTATTTACCGGGGAAAATAATTTTTCAAAACACTTAGAAATCGCACTTGTGTGGTAAAGAACAAGCATTAGTAAATTAAGGAGACGTTTAACTATTACCGCATTATCGATTTGAAATCGATAAACCACCAAATAATTAATCTATGAAAGCACGAGATGCGACTATCAAATTATTATTTGAGTGTGATCTTTTTGGTTTACACAGATTTCGCGACAAATTCCCGAATTATCGATTAGCTCAAGAAGTAATCGCCAGTTTTTCGTGGTTTGAGACCCCGAAACACAGAATAACACGATTTTTCTCGTACAAACTCGGTATCAGGCCAGGGTCCAGTAGAAATATTAAAGATTTCTGGGAGGATAGTGTGTACCCGAGGTTAACTGATACATTTATATTTCGAACTCCGAGGAAGGAATACATAAATTTCACTTTGGAAATCGCCAGCACCGTCGATTCAGCAGTGTTTGGGGATGCATCCTACCATCCAATAAGGAGGCAGTAATTTATTTACCCGCCATGGGTTCGTTCAGTTACTTAGAAATACCGAGGGTTCTTCTCGCCCAAAGGTATCGGTATCGAGATTAATTGACCTTGGTACTGGTACCGAGGTATCGGTAACTAGGATTTAAACCCCAGGTACCAACCACTGGTGCCTACGTCTCCTCAGGACATACGATGCTAAGTGAGGAGTAGAGAAAGGGGGTGCGCATCCACCTGCGTCTGCTTAGTTGCATCGGCTACTCTCTCGTTCTAGGCTGAGCACTGGTCACGAAAGGTCGGGCGGGTCGGGACAAACACAAATGTTGCATTCTCTCCTCCGGCGAGCCCTCAACGGGAAGTTTGCATGTATAGCACGAGGAGAAGAATGTAAAGATGCAAAAACACCGAAACACAATGGTGTCGCGGGAGACCGACAGACGGTTGGAAGCGAGGTTTTATTTGGACAGATATCTCCGCCACTTTGGAAGAATACATGGAACTCGGTGACGAATGTTTCCTATTTATGGAAAAAAGATTCAAAACACTCCTTGAATGATAAACACAATTGCAATTTCCCCAGGTAAAAAAACACTTCAACAAAAACGCGTCTCGGCCTACTTAGCTAACAGGCCGAGACGTGTTCCATTAATTTTGTTTCAACAGCGAAAATTGCGATTGTGTGCTATCATTCAATTATGGACTACTTCCATCACACGCCTGACACAGTTAACGCAAGACGTCTAAGTACACATTCGAAAACAACACTTTCGCGAGACACGGAAAAATTAAACTGTACGACGTTTTCTCAAAATGATCACATAAAAATCACAACCATTACCCACTTGTCTGCCGAAACATGACAGTCATTTATATAAATGGCTGCTTCCACACAATTTTTGTTTAGAGACACGTGCCCATCTATTGACCCACAGTTTATGCGTAAAAATTGATTGACTCTTTCAAACAGATTCTTTTAGGAAATGATTACGATCTACGTAAATCATTGAAATAATTTAACATTCTCTATACCCAAGGTCCTGATGTCCTACGCCGATGACGGCTACAAGCTGCGCAATTGGCAACCCTCGTAATGTTATCGCTATTACGAACAATACAGCCAAAACGAATTGCCAAATCTGGCAAATAAATGGAAAGCTACGCGGTGGACTAATAAATTTAAGAGAAAACAGATTACCAAACAAAATGATCAGTCATGTTTTTTTATAACAGGCACGAAAGACTAAATTCAATTTTTATTCCACAGGGGCTAATCGGAAGTTTGAAGAGTTCCTTGAAATAGGGTGACGCAAGGAATTCGCTAAGACATACTGATAAGCCACAAAAAAAAATCTTTTCGAGTTTTTGTTTCTTTCAGCGGTCTTCGAGGAGGTGCAGCTGCCACGTGCATCGTGCGAGTTAAGAAAACTCTAGCATGCAACTGGTCCGCTGTGTTAACTCTATTACGTTTGTCAAGGTCACTTCTAGATTTCTTGAAGAACAGCGTGTCATGGGAGAATGTTGGAAGGATTAACTTAGCAACTTCAAAGAGCGAAGACTTCCACTTACATACTTTGGAGAGTCGAAACTTTCCGAGTTATTACGGCAAATGCAAAAAGGTTTCATAACTTGATACTACTTTTCGAAGGGGAAAGAATTACAGAGGTCAATGATTACACAAGGTTAAGTTTTTAAGCTAACGACCACACGTCAATGCACATTCTTCTTTGAATCATTCTAAATTAATAAAGTTATTTGACAAATTTGGAATTTGTATGTACGATACAAGAGGCAAAACATCTCCTTTTAAGCCACATGATTGATTCTGAAAACCAACTATCCAGTAATATTGTGTTGATATAGTAACAAGGAGCCTCGTTAATTATTGCACTATGATAAAGATGTTTCTCATGGACCCAAGGACTAAGCATTACTGTACACTTTCAGCCCGGGTCAACACTACCCTATTAACATTTTAACACTACAATAAACCATTTTTTAGGTTTACACACTTTCCATCTCCCTTCATGGCATACGGAATGTCGTTTACCTTTCCTACCGCTACCGCTCTAGGCCAACATTCTCCCATCCACCACAGTCACCAACATCCCATTGCCTCTCAATATCTCAAGAAACAACTTTTCACGCCTTCTCCTACTTTCTCAACAACATTCTTACCTAGCCACGCCTAGCACCACTTCCTAGTAGGTTTTACATTCTTCCCCACATTTCAAAAAACTCATGTCCACGCTCTTCCTCTTTCCTCGTTAATATTACATTTAAATACAGCCAACTCTTTCAATGGATTCTGCTAAGGTATTAAAATTAAAAGACCTAAGATTTATTTCCGTACAGATACACTTCACTAGGTTTTTTTAAAAAATAAGTTTTACATTCGGCGCTTCTTTTCAGTCTGTAAATTAATGTATTGTTATGACCAACTATGCACAAACTGTTTCACTTCAGAACACCAATGAATATGGGCAGGCGTAATATTTAAACACAACTTGGTATTTTCCTCTATTATGTCCCGTATTGAGAGATTTAATGTGGATCACGAGAACTGGCGGCGGTTGACGCGGAAGCTAAACATCTAAGCGCTTTATACTCTCGCTGGAAGGGGCGGTCCCATTGCTGTTATATACGTCAAAAGTCACTCCAATCCAATCGCCACGGTTCTTACCGGACTATCTCGCCGTGGCATTGGCAGACCAGAACCCGTGACGTAACAACTATTAACGGAGTAGGTGGCAACTTTTAGGTAATTTCATTTTTCTTTTACGACTTAGCGGATGACAGCAGATAGATTTCCATTGCATAAATTCATATTTTGGGTTTATCTTCTTAATTCGTGAATTAAAAATATGAGATTTCGCGTCAGATAGAACGTCTCCATTGAGCGAGGGCTAGAAGCTGCTATTATTTAGCCGTCTGAGTCACCAGAGAAGAGAGGTTCTAACCAGCGTAAATTTTTTTCGCCCACTGTCACCCACTTTCTCAAACTTGAGACTATCATTTCGATTTTTGACTTGCGTCCAGCCTGAACGGCGTTTCCGGGCACGGTGCGGCAGTGTTTAGTCGCACTCGACCTGTCCAAAATCCAGTCCACAGGGACCCCCGATCAATTCTCTTAACGTGAAAATACTGATTCACGACAGGAAATGATAGAACGGGCAGAAGTTTTGAGAGCAAATATTTTGCCAAGGACTCTGGGCAAAGAAAAAAATGCNGGGGGGGGGGGAGAGCGGCGGCTTGAGACGTAAGAAGGAAGCCAGCAAAAAGCAGAGTCCGCGAGCCGGTTTCGAAAACGTTTGGCGCTTTCCCCGTCTCTGAGAAGAGAGGCGGCGAAATATAGACCGCCCACACCCGCAGCCGAAAGAGTCTTAAAGAAAATCATCGTCAAAGTAAGTATTCAACTCACAGAACTTCGCCTACGTAAATGCTCTCTTTTTACTAACTGCGACCCGACATTTCGCATCCACTCTCATTTCCACATAAACCTTATTTTTTTAGCATAAACGATTGAAGTGGCCACGTTTATCTCATTGTCAGAGTTCAAAGACTCGCCAACGAGAAATTTCTATCGCGTGGGCGCCAGATCCCGACGTGATTTGTCCATTTATAATCTACGATTTAGTGTAGACTTTTATGTTAGACAAGTCTCCGGTAAATAGATCTTTAAGAGGTTGTCCTCCCCTGCTTGCGAAGCTCCTAATCCGAAACCTCTCTCGTACCTTTAATCGACACTAACCTAATTTACCCCTTCTGAGCTCCTGCATATTGGTATCAACGTTTCTATAATAAATGCTTAACCGTATCCACCACTTATTAACAGTTAAAAACATATACAAAAGGTATAGTTTCGATTACCAAAATTTGAGGACTCACTAGAACTTTAATACATTAAGCTTCATTAATACTCGGATTGAGAAGAGATTCAACTTTTCGGGTCATAAGACGATGAACGGCCACATTTGCAGGCGTTCACATACGCCTTCCAAGAATTACAATGAAAACAAATCGAATTAATTGGCACGAAAAGTAGAGTTTTTTAAATTCTGAATTACGAGTCGTGACCTTTACATAATTTGAGTAACTTGTCAAGTAACCGAGATAAATTCCCGGCACATCGAATTCAATCCAATGCCATTTCGAATTGGGAATTAAGAACAGGTAAAAAAAATCCTCCCTTATTATCCTGCTGCATTTATTCAAGCGTGTTATCTGTCCTCTGTAATTGATGGGCATTATGAACATGAACTAAAAATGAACATAAAACTATGTCCGAGAGATTTTACCATCAAGAGAAGTAGGACCAATGAAATGGTGACATCTTGAATTGTTTGATTTTTTTTTAATAGTCTTAGCGGCCATCGAACTGAAACGTCTTTTTTGACCACCGCCTCCGGGGTAAGGAAAGACATAAGACGAACGAAAAGCGGACTTACGTCGACGTAATGCCGCCTGGAGACGAGGCAGTCCGCGTCTCAAGAAAGGGAATATCAATCCTATTATGAAAATACGATCTCCGCGGCCTCCTCCCCAACAAACGAACAGTCATGCCCATGCGTGTGTATGAGATAACTATGAAGGAAGCAACGCGAGAGAAAGGCTTCCCCGTCCCCCCTCCTCACTTCGCCAGCGGTCGTCGGTTCTCGGAACCGCGGACGTATCTCATCCCCAATCCCACTTTCCCTCCTCTCTCAACCACGAATGACTGAAATTTTCACGAAGGAATTCAACACGTTACGCCTCCGATGGGAACAAGAAACGGCCAAGAATTGTGGATTACGAAACTCTCGCCACTCGGGGCAAAGAAAGAAGCCTTCTTCTTCACCGAGAAATATGGAGGGCGCTTTTTGTTCAGAGTTACCTCCTCTCCAATTAGATAGGCCCCTCCCAATCCTTTGAGCGACATTCATCCAGTTTGCTGAACACTAGTTCTCGATCCTCAAGCGCATCATATTTCTGCACTTATCGCACCCCGATGGCGGCTGGTGGGTCGTTGAAAGGCAAACAAGGAAATATCCAAATTTTTCTTATCGCCTCCGGGAGTTTTCCTTAGTTTCCTGCGCTCCTGACATCCTAGTGTGCGATTATCTGGTTGGCGAACACCCCCCAGGAAAACACCTTACCTCCTCAGACATTACGTGGGTGTTCACGGCCAACTGGCCTGCTACCCACATTCGAGGTAATACGTAGGCGTTTGTGGTAGAAGGGCTGGCAATGATGAGTTATCTACTTTGTAGATACACATTTCCCACTTCCAGCATATGCCTGATGCTGCGGAAATGGTACTGGAAGTGAACGTGGGAAAGACAAAGCGCATTAAGACGACGACGGAGTGACGAGGCACAGTCAGTCACTCTAGTAGGTCTACCACAGGATGGTAAAGTGAAACATTTTAAGTATCTGTGCTCTCGAATGACCTGTAGTGCCAAGGAATAGGAACATCCTAGACTCTCTAGAGTATCCTGCTAGGCTAAGCCTAGGTCTGAATTACGTATCTTAAATATCCGCAAGTCAGGGCATTATCGCTGTTTATTTAGTCTTTCTCGGACAGTTTTTAAATCAATCACAGTTATCAACCCGAAGGTCGTTTTGGTAGGTGAGGGTAGAGTTCACCACCGGCACTAAGCCCAACGGCGTGTGAAATTCACACATCAAGGTAAGGGAGCCCGTTCCTTGTGCCACCTATGATTTTCCAGGATGGTCTGGTACCCAAAAAATGGCACAGAGAAATGGTACAGAGAAGGTGAGGGTGTCCAGAGGCATCACCCGGAAGCTAAACCGGACCATCCGGTTAGCAGCTCAGATCTCTGCCCATTGGACCACTATGCACCAATTTGTAAATAGCAGTACTTGAAATTAAACTTTTCCCGAGGGCAAATTCGCCGCTGACGATCACTTCATTAACATTTCCCAGATCCACTTTTTTTTTTTCTCCGAGCAAATTATCTTTTAGTTTAGGCATAAGTCACGGAATAAGCCAAAATATTATATAAGTGATCAGCTAGTGCCTAAAAATATTTAACTGTATCCTCGTTTCTGTATCGAAAATGAAATATTTCGCGAGTCAAATGTACATAGCAGGCAATAAAAGAAGGACATACAAATAAAAAAAGCTACTTCTAAAGGACTACACCACTGTGACAAAACCTTTAATGTTCTTGAGATAAGACCTACATTAAGTACAAAATAAACTAAAAACATTCTCAGTTCCAACTCACCTTTATTAATCTGCAGAGTTCTATCAAACATCCATATATATACCGTGCGCTGAGAGCGTAATAATTCACCTGCATCGTGCGGAACCCATGAATTGCAAATGCACTAACGTTTGTTTACCAACGTTTTCACCCGCGTAGAAAATCTTTAGAAATTTTTACGTGCCTTCGTGTCGGTCAGAGATTGGCATCGTACATTCGCTCGACGGCGAATTTTATTTCTGTTCCACCAATCCCGTCGCTTCACTTCAAATGCTGCTAGCCCACTTCAGATCATTAATTCCGTAAATTAAAATATTAGAATGGCGACGTAGAGCTCGAAATTTACCGGAAATATGAAATAATTATCATTTTGATGTCCGCTGACGTTCTCGTAAGATAATTTCACAAACTATTTAAGTTATTCATCGGAATTAAACCTAATCAATGTGACTTATAAAAAAAACTTCGCTCCGCTGCTTTCTAGAACCCGTGCATCGAATGAGAAAACAATTGCCAAATAGCACTTCAGCTGGTTTCACCATTTACATTTCATATCGAGGGCAAAGATACGTCAACGAGGATTTAATTTCTTTAATCTACTGTTTCGCGAATATAAAATGTTTTCTCAAGAAATAAACACATCACTTGTTAATCAAATCCCATATACGTTCCGTACTCTTAACTCATCCTAATACATGCAAATTAGTCCAAATTCAATGAAGAAACCGTTAGATTCGACCGAAATTCTAACTCAAACGTATACCCTAATCCTCGGTCATGTGTACTAGCCAATAACACCTCTATTATAAGGATTCTAACCCCGGACAAGTCAATTATTTTTCTCTGTGAGCTACCACATATTTGGGCATTAATTTACACCTGGGCACGTGGCAGCTAGCCATGTTCGTTGTGGTATTTCCCTAGGAACGCAACGCTTTGTTGTTATGATGTCGTTTGATATGCAGGGGACCCAAATGAATGCATGGCGAAAAATCGTTACGAGTGAAAAACTATGCAGATCGCGTGTTTGCGTCGTCTGAGGTGACTGTCAGCGCAACGAACTAATTACGTGGCCTCGACATAAATGTTTTTTTTCCCCTCAAGTAAGGTCGGAGGCAACGCTAAATAAACACAAAAATGAAACTTTTGGAGCACGGGAAACCTTGAAAATAGTCTGCACCGCAAGGGGCCGAAGGGCAAAATAAGGCAGTGTCCTACTCCTTTTCATGCGAAGGACTGACCGAGACCAAAGATTCATCCACTGAATCAACTCGGAGATGGGCGATTCGATGTATCAGTGGGATTAGGATTTCGATAATCCGCTACACT
>LYUA01000350.1:722789-739676 GCA_002093875.1 Calopteryx splendens
CGATGGCTGATTTCATTCACCTGAACACGCCTTCGCCTGAACACCACACAAATCGTTTAACGAAAACCCACCTACAACCGAGGTGGGAACAAAGTTCCCACCTCGGGTTTCTGTGTGAACCTGCACCTATGAAATGCTGCTCTAACACATCATAACACATGTGACAGAAACACTTTATCCGACATACTTCGACATGAAAACGCATTCTGAAATACACGCGAGACTCTCGTCAAAACAAAAGCAACCCACGCGGCGGAGCACCGAAAATAACGCAGAATAGTGATAAAAGACTGCTTAAACCAATCATCACGCAATGACTTAAAACTCGCATATTTTTTATTTAGAACATAGTACCATTCAAGTACTAGAGCGCCAATGATATACGTGAATGAGGTGGCCAATCAAAAGTCTCTGGAGCCTCCACGTGTTCAACAAGGCCACCCTTGAAGATGGATCTCTAAAAGTTAAAAAAAACTTTTTTCCCCTACTCTCTTTCCCGCAACCCTGAGTCCCCTAATGGCGCTAAACATTTCCCTAGAACGGAAGACCACGCGAAGATGTTTCGCCGTCGGAATTTTGAAAGCTATAATAACGAACGCAAGAAATTCCTAGAATGGCGAACCGTAACTAGAATCATTAAATTCGTCCAAGCCATTGACCTGACCATTAGGTTCGTGAAAAAGTATTCATATGTTGCCATTTATTAGACAACACTCGGTGAAAAAAACACGGCCATTTACTTTAAAGAGCGATAGAAGGAGAAAATTTCTCAAGAATAATTTATCTATATTAGCGGAAATGACACGTTCATAAGGACTTAATCTGCCTCTCCCACATTTTATTCCATACTAAGATAATAAAAAACGGGAAATGAGTGTGAACCATCCATTTCCGCGAATAGACCAGAGATAACGCCAAAAAACGACTAGGTATAGAGAATAAGCATGCGTTCCGAAACTACTTATAACAGAGTAGCTGCCGAGATAGGAAAATGAAGATTGTAAGCAAGAAATGAGTAAGCAATTAAAATGATTCACAGATAAACAACGGAGTTTAAAAAAAAATTAAGTATGATCGAGATTTTTTTACACAGACATTGCTGCAACCGATGAAATGGATAAAAAAAACATGAATCGAACTAATGACAGACACGCAATGCTGAAGTGGAATGGAAATGTTACTGAATAATAAAATAAGCACACTTTTAATGAACCTCGACCGGGATATTAAAAGTGCTGACTGTTACTATATTTGTATTTCTGATACACAAGATGCCCCAAAATTCGAGGGGACATTTTTTACATGTGTCTAAAACAACACAACACCCCGCTAGCCACTTCACGACCACGTGGAAGGGTGCGTTGGTTAGAACCACAGCCATCACAAGAGGAAGGAGTTAGCCAAGGACAGATTATTAAAAATTAATTTTTCTGTGTTTCCCATCCGATGTCACCCTCATTACAGGATGTCAATCCGAGAGGATTGGTTTGTAATTTCTCTCCAAGCCATCGAGAGTTATATTTGTGAATTGCGCGAGGAAAGAAAATAATCCTTGAACGTTATCTGTTCTAAAGGCTATCTCACTAATTCTGTCATTATTATAGTCCCATCTGCTGATGTTGTATGTGACTCGGATCACTTCCTTTATGTCGCAAGTAAAAATCACACCTTTGATAATAGATTTAATCTAGAGTTGTCTTCGGACCTCCACGTGCTACCACAACAAATTACGCAATAATTTTGTGACGCTTAGTTTTTTCATGGCCGCGTTAGACAATGTTCAAATTTACAATGAGTTTCACTCATATTAGGAAGAATATCTGGACCTCTAACCAATGAGCATAGTCGCGTAAATAATAGTAATATAAACAGCCAAATACCAATAAAACGTCGGATTAACATTAAATAAAGACAATAAAAATTCATAAATACTGTTGGAATACTCGAAGTTCAATCCAATCAATACAAGTAAAGCTCATACAAGACATGCAAAGCTCAGCATCTCAGTAATGAGGTAAACATATTTTCAGTTTATGTCTAAGGATAAGGCAAGGCAAAATAGGCAAGTTAAATCTAAGAATTACTTACACCCGTAGTGACAGTTCAGCATCTAGTAAATACTCTATAATTTATTACCTAGGACGCGCATAAAAGCAGGCATGGAGTTCCAAACCCCACTTCCAGACAAACTTCATTTACTTACTCATTAGCGCCCCGATTTAACTTCCATAGTTAAAATGAAATCGACGATTTCTACGTAATCCGGTCAGAGCCTTGGCTTCCAATGATTCCCTGTTATTTTTAGTGAAAGTAGGCTGCGGAATAAAATCTCCAGGAGAGAAAAACGAAGAGAGGCCTCATAACCCGCGAAAACATTCGAGCCATCACGTTGGAATGAGCCACCCGCCCCCGATAGCATAAATCTCCTGCTAACCTATATACACCAATAGAGAAGAAACACACAAGTTCTCTCTGAGATCCATTATCTCTTCCTCTAGGACAACACAGAGGGCCAAGAGATACTCTGCAGGCATATATTACGACGGCTAAAATACGACTACCGGAAAGTAAGCCTTTTCGTAAGCCCCACAAAGCAAACTTAAAGCAGGGCATATGGCCAGAAATCCATTTAGAGCCCCATAATCCGTTCAACCCACAACACTTGAAGGAGCTCCTCTTGAGATTACCAGCCAGAACGCATTTAGGGTGCCAGTTTTGATTCGCAACAACGGAGGAAACGATTCTAAAAAATTAGAAAGATACTAAGATATCTCTGAAAAAAAGAGGAAAAGAGTTCTCTTTTCGCAAGGCTCCAGCGTACATATTGTTTTTCTAGTACTTAGCGGTTTTTATTTAGTCCAACCACTTAGAGTGAATACAACACCACGAACCGAACCGAGTAAGGTAAACTACTATTGAAGATTTCGCTAATTCTCTACATCACCCACACGGGAAATCAAAACAGCCACTTGAAAATAATTACATGGTCACTGGCCATTGACCAAAGAAGCGCAAATTCAGAATATCCAAATCCAAGGTCCATGACGAATGACAAGACGTCCAAGGGTACCGGAATTGTTCGCGGCAAGTTAGCCCTAGAACAAGGGTGGCAGTGAGGAAAAAATCGGGCTATTCAGTCGTAAAATCGGACAGCTAATCGCTCCAAATGATCGGCTGCGAACGCAAATGTTTCGTTCGCTTCTATTCGTGCTCGGGAACCTAAACCAATGCGCCTGTAAGGAATGACTTCCACATCGTTGGTATTAGGTTATTAAACGGTAGAAACAAGATGCCCGAGCAACACGAAAGGCACGACCTTACGGCTAAAGCGGTGATTTTAACTACGCAGGAATCATTGACCATTCCGTTTTGGAATGCCGCGGAGAATGTTAATACCAAGCTCACTATAACCCAGTCACAAATAGTATGTGTGCGAAAAAGAAACAAATGTGGAATGGAATTTACAATCGACTCGCTAGCTTATATATTACGTTAAATTTTTTTTATCATGACAAAAATTTTTAAAACATAAGTACCCGATTTTTTCCGTCCTACTATCTAGTTTCCGAGTTAATAAGCGACTAAACATCGACGCGCTCGACCCTTTCAGCGAAAGGGTCGATAGCTTTTACAATACAAGTCACTCCCATTCAACCGCAACAATACTTACGGCCCATCTCGCCGTTTCAAGCCAACGGTTTTAGATTATTAACGGAGGAGGTGGCAACTTTTGGGAATTACCACTTCTGTGTTAATAGTTATTTAAGAAAAATAATTTTTTTTGTTCTACCTACTGACTTCATGAACAAAATTGACGCCAAACGACACCTCGCGTGAACGACCCCATTGTGTCAGCGAAGGACGCAATTACAAATGTGCGGTAGATGATGAAAAGAAATGCGAGCCGAAGTTTAGAGAAAAAAAATTGGCGAAGAGACTGCGTGAAGGAGCGTGGCGCTGTGCTGGACCACAGAAACCAAAAACGCAAACAACCCTCTCAAGAGGGCACGTTCCATCGCAGTTACGAAACGATTTACATACATGGCGGGCACCGGCGGAGAAATCCCACTCACAAGGACCACATCGTTGATTTCCGTTCACGAAAATGACGCCACCAGCCGGTTTCTCCGCGAGGGTGTGGCGAGACAGGGTGAGAAGAAGAAATAGGAACGGGAGGGGAGAGGAGAAGAAGGCTGCCGGGAGTGTGGAAAGGGAAGGAGGCAGAGGAAAAAAGAAACGGAATGACAAGGACGCCTGAGTTCTCGCGTCCGAGCTTGCGTTCGTGAGCACCGAACGGGCACCTTTTTTATACACGCACTCAAAACGCTCGAGCGGTGGGGCGAGGGTCGCGAGGAACCCGTAAACGGAGAGGAGGGCGAGCGGTGAGTGAGGACGACTTCCTTCGAGAGATTCGTCGGCCACTCATGGGCACAAAGGACAGACCCTTCGTGGGACGGGACGCGACCCAACCCCCCTTCCCCCACCCGATGGACAAAGCCAAACGAAAGGAACTATCGAGGGGGAGTGGGGCGGGAGAACCCGACCGCCTCCCTCGTTGACTTTTGGAGGCTGCGCGAACCGCCGCGCCACTCCCCCATTGAGATTTCTTTAGCGGGAAGATACCATCCATAAGCACTGCAGGACAATAAAAAGCTTCCACACGCGAGGGCCACCGTGAATTCCAGGACGTTTGCCCTGGACCAGCGGAGGATCAAGAAAATGGAGTTTCAAAATCGTATAACCGCGGGATGGGGGGGGGGCACATATATGTGCGTATATATAAATATATAAGAAATTCTGCACGGCACTGCACATAAGCGTACCGGATCATAACGGTGTACTTTCTCCATGAAAATCAAACTGCTCCAAGAGGTTATTGCCTCGCAATGTTCCCGGAACCATGCACAAGAGATCACTTGAATGGTCGTGCCCGCATTCGCTTCGTCGACATTGCGATAATGGTTGAGTTCAATTTAGGAAACTGATTTACCCGAAAACACATCCCTGAGTGGAAGATTATTCGAAAACCGCAAAGCAACTTGTTCGGTTAATCGACGTCCGGGGATTATCTCCCTGCTCGAAAAGCCGATCCCGTCGGAAGAGCAGACCCGAAAAAAACGATAACTTGATGCGTAAACAATTACGCCGTATGCATGCATAATGTACGGATGGGGCTAATATATATAAATACATACATTCCGAAAGTCTTTTGAGGTCGAATCAAAATGCGCACCTGGCACGTGACGACAACTGGTCCAAACGTAAGATGCCGGATCCGGACAGAATAACCCAACGACGGAGATGGCTGCGTAATACCTTAACCAGTTTCCACCCGAGGGAGCGACCTTGTGTCGTCGCGATCGATACAGCCAAACCCAACACATCTTCCATCACACCGTAGGTGGAACTGAACACAACTATGAAATTGGAGACAGCATCGCATTCATCTTCAGCTCGTATTGTTCATGTAAAATCTCTTGAACTCGCCTTTAACTGATAACTCTCACGGAAAAATCCATTCATATTATTACCACGGGGACATCTGGATAAGCGCCGGTATCCCCACCGCAAATTTTACAACACAACTGGAATGGCTCCGTGCATTCGAAATAGCCCACCCACGGAAAACAAGCAACACTTTCAGAGAAAAACATACTTGCGGGAGATTTAAACAACCTGCTCAAAAATCTTTGACACCCATTACCCATCATCACCCCGTATTAAAAAAATAAAAATACGAGCAACGAGGCAAGAAGCGAGGTTCTAAAAATACAACCCAGAGCCAGACCACGCCATTTTTAAAGCGCTAAAAATCTAGGAGAGCAACAGGCAGCGAAGACTGGGAAGAATGGGGGAGAGGGAGGGGGGGTGGTAAATACGTAAATAAATAAAACGTCGGAAGGGGAAAGGGGAGGGTAGAATCCTGGAACACAATCGAATCTTATCACTTCAGTTTCCCGTTGGAGGAAGCGAGTTGGAAGGGACCGGGTAGTGTCGGACTGTGCGCGAATATGTTTGATTTCGCAAGAGAGACGATATGTAACGAGTGCAATTATGTAAATTGACGATGCACCAGTTCACATTGCATTTGCGACGATGTGAGGATGTTTCAAGGTTTCTTAACTTGCACTCTGACCCGGGCAGAGTAAACGATATCGATTTATAAAGTGACATTAATGCCTGATAGTAAATGAACTTAGAGAGACTGAGCCTGAGGCGGAATACTGAGGCGGAAATGCTAAAAAGATTGTGTTTTTGTGATATAGCTAAAATAAGAAATGTGATGAATTGCTTGGGTAAGAAATAGCTGTTGTAACAGTTGCCAATATTACCGATTTTCTAGTTTTGTAGATATTCTTCCTCGTTGCCCGATATTCCTAATCTACATAGACAAGTTTCTAACATCGACCATCGATATCACGCACCGCATTCCACAAGCCCATCGCTAAAGGCTGATGGCCGGACTTAGCTAAGAGACCTCGCGATGAAATCATTATCGGCACATGGCCACGTAGCAAAGTCACACAGGGAAGATGGGGGGGAGCCTTGTAAATGCACTACACATCCCTACGTCTAGAGTAGAGAACAAGAAAAATCACCCGAGAGAAGGGAACGGAAGTCGAGTGGCCGGCAGCGGCGGCAACTCGAGAACTCCGGCGAGTCACGGTTCAGCGAGAGATTTATTCATGAAGGTCGGGTCGGCGCAAACACACTCGCGAGTGACACGCCCACTGAACGAAGAGGGTCGGGGGAGCTTGGAAGGAAACTCGATTTTTCCGATGTCACGGGGATCTCTCGAGAGTTAAAAAGTTCGAGGTAAATGTGGAATCGGTAAACAACGACGTCGGGGAGAGGTAGAAAGATCACGCAGCAAACTCCACGTACAGGACTGTTTACATGAGCAACCTCTATAAACGGATACCTATCAGAGCAGTCCAAATTAATCGAGAGAAAAGATGTTGAACTTATTCCTGAGAAGTCGTACTGATATTAACAACTAATAGCTTAACAAACGAAATTCTTCCCATGTCACCATAACTAACAAGATAACTAACTAAATAATGTCACTAACAAGAAATACCGTTATTGATTTATTAATATGCTATACCACATTGATTTTTTTAATCAGGAAGGATCAACAGTAAATAATTTGTTTAGTTCACTAAACCACTAGCTTCAAACTTCAAGTTTTATTTCCATCTCCACCCTCGACAGTAAAATTTACAATAATTTTCTCGAAGGCGAAAGCAAAGAACGCTGCTGAAAGTAAAAGATGGAAAAGCTGCAATGACAAAGGAAACGACGTGATCTTCAACGAGGAAAAATGCGCCCATGGAGGCATTTGCCGACGAAGCAGCGAAATGGAAGGAAGAAAAAAAACAAACGGAAATAAAGCGGAAAATTCCCTAAAAAAGAATAATAATTCTCCCTGCACCCAAAACGGACTTAAGTCTCCCACCACGCCTCCACCAAATGCACGGGGATAGAAGACCCGACAGCCTTCCGAAAAGGACACTGCTGGACTCACACCTCCGCGTGAATCACGCGCGCTATGGGACGGAGTATAACTGTCCCGGCGACCAAAAATAATGAGGGAGACGCCACGCGCCGCACCACCCCACGTGCCAAGAGGGGGCTTTTTCTGCGTACGTGCCATTCAGGAGCTCACCTTACCGGCGATGGGGGGAAATGGGAAGATGGGGGGAAATGGGAAGATGGAGGGAGGGAGGTCGGGGGTTGAGCGAATCAAGATGGTGGTGGAGGAAACGAAGGTAGGGGACATGGATGTAAGGTGGGAAGAGGGCAGAGAGGAGTGGGTGAGATGAGAGCAGAAATAAGGCGAGGGAGTGAGTTTCGAAAGAGTGGCAGTCGGGCTGGGCGATTTTTATTTACCAATATCGACCGTCGATATAAAATTAATATCGAGGTGACGACGATAACTATGTCCAGAGTAATAATTTCAGCGAATATTAAGAAATGATGACCATACCGTATATTGACTATATCGCCCATTCCGTTTTTCCTATTTGTTTGTCCAACACGTTATATCTATCAACAATATCGTGCATGCCTTAATATCGCCTCGATCTATACCACCATGAAGACAAGGCCACACCGTTATATCGACAACATTTTCCAAACCGACCTGGCCGATATGAAAAAAATAGACATGGTTTTGATTTATCGTGTGAAATTGCACAACCCTGAAAACATCCGAAGCCGAAGAGTACTTAAAACATTAAAGTTGATTCTCTTTATAAAGAATACTGTATTTATTTATAATCCACTGTTTAGAGGGATCATGTTTCCTTCACCTTATATCTCCGATCTCAACGTCCCTCCTCCTCAACTATCCCCATTCCCAAACGATCTCATCCCAACCGATAAACAATTTAACGATTAACTCCAAGAAAAAAAAACGCCGATGGATACAGAATAAACACACAATAACAAGCAAATAAATCTCAGGTGTAATAATGGGTTTCAACCCTTCGTGGTAGGGGAAACGCCCAAGAGACGCGGGGGATCAACTCATGTCGACGCGGAATACTGGGGGGATGACGCGGAGCAAGGAACTGAAGGGGGCTTGTTGCGGGTGGGCAAGCAAGCCATTAGATCTTTTGGTCCAAAATTAGACTGGACGCTGAGGGGGAGGGAAGGTAAGACGACAAGAGGGAGAGAGAAGCTGGAGTCGAGCGAGAGGAGGGTGAGGCATTGAGGAAGGATTGCATTTTCCTTGTATCCGTTCAATGGGTGAACTGAAACAAGGAAAATGCAATGTTGGGAAACAAAATTTGACGCGGGGCGGAGCGGATTCCGCGAGATCACGTTCGCGCCTGGATTAAAGAAAGATTGTTCAAAAATAATGATCAAACTCCCTCCGGGTGGCGATCCGAAATAGCGCAGACGTCGCTTCCAGCAATAACCTCTATGGCACGTGAAATTACGCAAAGTAAGTAGTGCCAGATATAGATGGGTATCACTACCCAGAAAAAAACATGCAGGAGCTTGTCAGGAGACGCGCCACCCGCGCGGCATCATAAAATCCGGACTAAAAATATTGTCGGGGAGAATTCTGGCAATTTTAAGGCCATCGTCAATGAGAGCCGAAATATTCTTCAATTTGCTAATTAATTTAAAGTCTAAACCCAATAATTAAGGGAGGACATTTCGAAACGCGGTTAAAGCTGATTCGAATCCGATTTTTAAATATGCAAAAACTTTCCTCAGAACCGAAATTAGAGGAGTCCAAATCACAAATTCCATTTCGGCGTTCTTCGAAATCCATAGCGTATTTATTTTTCTTTAAACCTAAACGTTCATCTCCCGGATCAAAATTCGGATTAATAAGGGCTGGAAAATATTCCGAAAAGAGAACCTGCCGAGATAATTTACCAAACTCTCATAACTAAAAACTTAAGATGTAAGTTGTAACCCAAGAATAAATGAATAAAATTCCAGTAAGAAGTTGTCGAGACGATAACGACAGGGTTGGTTCTGCCTCCGTACACGGCCTTCCGTTTGAGAATTAAATATTTATTTGACTTTATCGCACTTATTTTATTTTGTTACAAGACCTTACGTTATTGTTTACATTGCTATTCATGAAAAAAATTAATACATTGGTTAAAAATTGAAATCACATGTACGCGTTGGCAAGCATCAATAGACAATTAATAAATGAAATATGTGATTCTTTTTGTTTAATAAGATCAAAACAATTTTACGAGGCATAAGCTGCGAAGAATAACATGATCGAGTTTTTTACAGATATTAGTAGAAAAAGTAAACACGAAGTTCATGAGATTAAAATGAAGGGCGGAAGCGGTACTGTGGAAAACCTAAAGAGGCCTAATCTATCTAATTTCGAATATATTACTCTCTAACTCAGTACTACGTAATAAATATGGAATATATGAAACTGTTTGCCAAAAACCTACTCATTTAAGTCCATGACTATTAAATTTTGTTATTAATTTCATTTGGCAGTCTCAAGGAAAAAGGTTACGCGAATAGAAATTTGAAACTGCATTCTTCCCTAATTATATTTTTAAAACAAACATACATAATTAATTTAAAATTACGAAATTTAATCTTCAGGGTGTGCTCTCACTTTCTGCAGCTATGCATTTATTTCAATTAGTGATTGAGAATTGATTTAGATAAAAAATAAATTCAATTTATACATAAAAGGAAATTTACCACTGAAACCAAAAACGCAACTTTACAGAATGAAAGAATAAGTAACAATAATTTCTTAAAGAGATCTAATTGTAGAAGTAATTCGGCGATGCCCACAAAAGATACAAGTAAACGGAAAAAAAACGTGTTGAGGAGAGTAATAACTAGGGAAAAAATGAAGGAGTGCAGTGAAGCGGTACTGTGTGACGTGGACGAGCACTGTGTGATACAGAGGACGATGGGAAGGAGTGGAGAGGAGACAGTAAAGATCGGTAAGGATAGTAATGGAGTCCCGGGATGGATGGGATATGCGCAAAAAAATCAACCCGCTCAGCGCAAACAACACGTCCGACTGACGTCAAAACCTTAAAAACTAATTTCAAAGTCGGAAACTTTGGCGTCGAAGATACAAGGGGTCGCATTAGGAACGGCATTCTCGAGGGATGAGTGTGTCTGGCCATTTCCCCTGGCACCTCTGCGACAATCCCGAAGACACGGGACGCATTTAACACGCGATCGGCGGTCAAAAAAAATACGGGAGATTAGCTGAAAAAAATAATCACCTGACTTGACTAATTCAGCCGTAGACCACCTTTGGGTGGTGGGAGGTAATATGAGAAAGAAACTTGACTGAATTTGGTTTTCGAAGTAAGGCCTGATTCCATTAAGAAGTATGAGAAAAGGGTACCGTTAACATTATTCGCGAAATTTGCATGACCGAATGCACGACTGAACCAAACTAGAGCATTTCTTCAGAAATTTCTATTGCATTAAATAGATTCCCGTTCCTAAACTGCAAGAACAATACGGTGACAGGCAAATACAAACAACAACCTAACTAAAATAACCTCCAAATTCATTTTAATATTTTACGCTGTGAAACAGATATAACCTTAGTTCAATGGGCTCGTTTAAAACGTGTTTTATTCTCTTATCTGATAGATCATAAAAGATAAACTTAGTTTTTTCACAATTTTATTTTTACACTATTCAGGTTTCGACTGTAAAGTCATCTTCAGGAGAACTCCAAAAAAATGGGTAGCAAAAAAATAAAATTGTGGAAGAACAAAGTTTCGTTTATCATTTATAATGAATCGTTTCTACCGAGTAACGACCGATAGCACCAACTTTATCTGACTGAGTTTACAAATAAAAAAAATACACGCACTTTTCCGTTCTTCGACCCGTAGCCTAATTTCCGACTTTCTGGCGGCTAAACAACAAAGCGGTCAACACTTAAGCATAGAGGGGCGGGGATATGGTAACACGTCACCAAGTCGCTTCCATCCAATCGCCAGGGGGCTTACGGCCGTGTCCAGCAACGGTGCTGGGTGAGACTCATGCATGACTAAAGAAATTGTAGGAAACGGCGGAACTTTTGGGCATTTTAATTTTCGTTTCACGAACGAATAAAAATGTTTTTATTAAAATTAATTTTTTGGATCCCCCCACAGATTTCATGAATAAAATTGAGATTTCACGTCTGAGTGAACGACCCCGTTTTGTGTGTCAAAAGCAGTTGCCCTGTAACAAAGAAGCCATCGTTTCTTCGATACACTTTCGGCTCTTTTACTGCACGACACGTTATCTACGATTTTAAGGTTAACTTGCCCGAAAGGTATAATTACGTCATTGATAGCGCACTCATTTTGACGCAGCATGCTTAGCAATTTAAGTTTTTTAACATCCGATTTGATACTTAACTTACGTTCAGGATGATATAAATCCTGGATGATCATTCCCAAAAAAAATGATTAGGGCAATGATATTGCTGTTGATGACTTTACGGTACAATGATGCTACGAGTGTTCGTGAGGATTACAACATTCTTTTCCATAGACTTAAGTTAATTTGTAATCATCTTACGTTATTAAGGAAAAACACAATCGAGAGTGTTAGCACCAAGTACTCAAAATATGAAATAAATAACAGAACCAAATAAGGAATAAAAATTTAATAGTTTATCTCTTAATGCGCCAATAGTCTTAACTGATTTTAACTAGAAATAGGAGATCTTAAATGCAATACAAACAAAGATGGTCTCACATACAACGTGACAATTTTAAAGAAAACGTAGATTTTTCCAGTATTAAAATTTATTATTATATTTGTTTCAGTGATTTGTTCAATAATGTTGTGTGTTAATAAGTACAATTTAACGAAAAATAAATCAGAAGAGCATAGAGGTGATCAAAACACGAGAAGGCTAGAAAGGAGTAGAGAAAGGAACCAAACAAACTGGACAACGAAGTCACCCTGATGTTGATGGATCGACTGATACTGTTGTAGGTACATAAAATTGAATCGTGTCAATATTCTCAAGAGCCTTGAGACGGCCGGGACGATGTGAAACAATATGGGATCAAGGCCCTTTGGATACAAACGTGAGTTCCTGAGCGAGCGTGGGTTGTTTCACAGCTGCAACAAGTAATATCGCGCCCGTTAGAATTCGGCCTTCAGTCCGGTAGCTCAGCCTCTAAGCATGTTAAATACACCTGCTATTATTTCAGCCTTTTTAAAATCGATAGGTAAGCAAATATAAGAACTAATCTGTCACCTTTGATAATGCGACGACCGGTAGCGGAAAATATGGGGGGGGACAGCCATCCGCGACACACAAATATATGCAACCGTCGCCCGTCAGGATGGCCGATAAATACTCCCCGCGTTCCTCAACATAATGAACCGTTAAATAATTGTACCCCGATTACACCACAGAGAAACTAGGTGGTTGCTAAAAGGAGGATAGTCGGTTAACGTACTTATCAACTGTTTTGACCCGCAAAATGTTCCATTGTCCCCAAAAACTGTGGTAAAAAAATGAATGCGTGGAGGTACGTATTTCTCCAATCTTCCAACGTTTAAACCCATAAAAACAGGTTTTTTTTACGTGCTCTCTGGAATTTAGGTAGGAGTGAATAATTCAAGGGAGGAAATCAAGAGAGAGAAGGCTGATTTTTTTTAAGATGACCCAAAACAGTATGCTAATCGCTATCTTGTATGTGCACACACTACGAAAGAACACCGTTGAAATGAGGAATAAAACTGTATTTGGAATCAAAATAAGTAATTATGTTCTAAGTTTTGAATTCTAAAGTCATCTTTATTGATAAAATTGATACTACAGTATAAGAGAAACACAGAAACTGTGTAAGAGAATATTACCTTGCAAAGGTGGTGTAGTGTGGACTTAGTCTTTTATTGATACTACAGAATAGACAGCCGCGTGCATGTATTAGTTTTTAATCGCGATTAGTAACCTTATTACTTTATTTATATATTTTTTCCAGACCAATTAGGCAATCGTTTTTACTGGTTTTTTCTTGAAAGTGATTCATCCTGAAGGGGTGTGCCACGAACGGTTTGAGATATAAAAAAAATGTAAACAAACAAAAGAAATGTATGCCAGAAGGGATTGACTTTGGGACGAAGGCAACAGCGAAGCCCCAGACTACTAATCCCACTCGTTTAATCACTATCCAACTTCCCTCCCCTTCAGACACCGATAGGCTAAATTGTCATGTCAGTCGGCATGTCCCCGATGAGTGTTTGCATATGAATCCATATGAACAAGCAGACCTGACTCATTCATCAATATTTTGAACAGCAAACGAGAACAGTCGAGGCTGTGACGAGAGCGTCTCATTCAGGAGAGACGGAAGCTGTTCAGCATCGAGGGGCAGAGCTCTCTGCAAAAGCGCAGGGGAGCCGACAGAGAGACGCAACGGAAGCGAAGACGCGACCTTCGCACGAGACAAAATGGCTCAACCAGTGCCCCTCACACGGGAGTCACGGGACGCTGACGCACGCTACAAGATTCACGCGTGCAAGTGAAACTCGGCGACATTTTCCACAGAGAGAGAGAGGTTTTTTTTAGTTCAGGGGCGACCAACGGGGCGACAACTCGTGCGACGTTCGGCCAACACAAGTAGTTTCAGTTTCATGGAGGCAATCGATTGAAAATGTACCCGCACCGATTAGCATATCGAGATATTTCCAGGTCGAAGACCAAGGTAACGCATTTGAAGGAAAACAAGCGTCTTCAGAACGAAACAAGTTATTTTTCTATTGCAACGGTTCCGATTGGGGCGTGAACGACAATTTTAAATGAATGGGAAAAAAAATCCCTTGGCAGCATGGCGAACATATCAACGAATTTCGATTCAATTGTGACGTGATCAGTATCAAACGCAAACAAATTACCAAAAATCCAAGACGATCGTGCACCCGCAGTTTTTTTTTAAAGTCTGTGTCTCGCAACGTGCGCATATAAACGTTCACAGGTCTACTGTTCCAAGAATAATAAGAGAAATTAAACTACTAATAACAGAATATAATAAACCGGTTAATATTTCTCAAAAATTCATATTTTTACCAATTTGTTCCTCAAGTAACTTTCTTGATGAGTACGCATAAATGAGTAGTTCTAGGTCATATTCGTTTCCTTAGTCGAATGTAACCTAAGTGCCTTTCATACTTGTCGATTATGCCGGATTGAGCGCAAAACTTATGAATCATTTTACGCAATTAAATGTATACCCAACTATGGCTAATTAAATAAGAATCTAAAACGCTCGGAGGATCAAGTATGAATGTGAATGACTAAGGTCTTTGCATTGAATAACTGACGGAAGTCTAGGGTTTTTGTGCTTTTCTTTTCAACTTAACCCGATTCTTAAAATAAATAAATGCTGAGATAGAGGGTAAATCGTCGACCGTTTGACGTACGATACTCTTAATATCACAGATATCCAGGAAATTCGGTCATCTCGACCATTGTTTACACAGAATCTAAGAGAGTTACTAGGCCACGTTATGGAACGGGTCGTCAAAAGAGTTGTTGGGCCAAAGTAATTTTTGTCAAAACATTTCAACTTTCAACGTTTCCTTTCAGAGTGGCAACCGCTATTCACGTAGCGCGAGGTGAGGAAACGCATTTACGTAAAAGCAAATCTATGACATTATCTAATCCGCCCGCAACACTATTCGACTACTCTCTCTGGTTAGCAATAGGCTTTTAATCTTCGGAACGATAAAACCATTTTTTTAAATACACCCTTCACTCCTGTAAAATGCCCTATCACAACTCAACAATATCACGAATTGAAACGGAGACAGCTAACCAAGCTTAAAAAAAAACTCTAAAGACCTGGATTTTGAGGATAAAATGTTATCATCCGATGATTTTGACAGAAATTTCCTCAGACAATCATGCACAAAAGGTGGGGGAGGCGAAATTTAAATGTAATGATGGAGTGGCGGCGAAAGAGGATTTCACGGCTGTAATTCAAGTGCACGAAAAAGTTAATGGCGATAACACATTGCCAATAAATTGAAAGGCTCGCCGTCGCTTTTAGAGCTTTTCATGGCACAACTTTCCGAGAAAGAGGCGGCGGCACGGGGAATGGAACGAGGTACCCTGAACGTATGCATTTTAGGCAAATTAGGGCTCATAAAACAAGGCGAGGCTGGACCTCTCCGATACATCTTTGTAACGATGACACATCTAGTTTACAAAATGAAGGTACTCGACACAGCTCTTTCGTGAATAAGTACATTCCTGAACATGAATCATGCGTCTATACATTGGACTATTTCTGACTTTCATTCCAGCGACATTCCAGGACAATTCAGCCCCCATTTCGAATGAACAAGTTGCAATGGAATGACGGGATCTCAACGTACCTCTACGGTGCAACGAGCACGCTGTGAAAATAAAACAAATTAATAATAAACCAATGCTGATTCTAGATAATGCCTTAGTTAACGACCACCAAATAAGAAGGGTTGCGTGGGACTGGAGACTTAATAATAAGACAAGGTAAGGTGAAACCGAAGTCGATGCGTAGCATCAAAGACGACCATTAATGGTGAAAAACCGCGCGTACTGAAAACGGCCACTTCGTTCATTCAGCCCGACTGCTGCGTGACTTCCGTTTTTCGCTGCGCACTCTCTTCCTCGCGAGCGCATGGGGGGAGGGCGTGGGGAAGCGGTGGACACACAGCAGCCATCGTTAAGGGGAAGGAGGGCCCCTCCTCTCTCCCTCTCCTCCAGACTCGCATTCCATCCACGGCAGTCTGACGGCTTTTGAATTCCTCCTGATCCCCGGCCTCCCAGCGACACTCCCCGGCGGCCCCGCGCCCACTAACGCCCTTTTAAATCTCTATTCCGACCCCCATTCCGTGGGGAGGAGAATGCAACGACCCCACCACCATCGCTCCAATGACTCGCGGCCTCATCTATATGCACCCAGGAGCCAGAGTCGAGCCCCCATCAACAACCATAGCGGAGGGGGAAAAGACACGTACGTGGCATACGCGGCGTAACCATGAAAAAGCTAGAATTTACTGCAACGCAGGGTTGGAAAATTTAGAAACAAAGGATTGGTATCGGTACACAGCCCAGCCCGTTATTGTTCCCTGAGAGCGACCAATGAGTAAAAGAAGTGCTACTTCTCGTCAGTCAACTTATAGAATGTGCGCCGAGAACCCAGAACAAAAAATCTGATTCGAGATGCACAACGAAGTACGAGATAAAGTTGTCCGGTTGGCTAAAAAAAACTGCCACGAGAGGACACATCAATCAAATCACAGTACTAGGCCCAACGGCGTGTGAATTTCACTCATCATTGTAGGGGGGGTTCCTTTCCCTGTGCCGCCTGTGATTTCCCAGGATGACCTGGTACCGGAAAAATGGTACACAGC
>LYUA01000350.1:755396-766773 GCA_002093875.1 Calopteryx splendens
GGGAAAGGGGCCAGTTTCAATATGATAAGACGCGAAACGAAGGAAGTCCAAGGTCCTTGATTTTAGAGGCGGATGTGAGATGAAATCATAGCCGGGAATGTGAGTAGTCATAATCAAATGGAGTGGATCTCGATAGAAATTTGGATGTGGTGAACCAAGAGCGATTCACATGGAGCAAAAGACCGTGAAAATGGTGGCAAGTTCAAACGGTCCGGAATAGCGACCCAATCGAAGAAATAAAAAAAGTGGAAAGTACTGATGACGCATACGCGTGAGAACTAAAAGCAAATAAAATTTGCTTTCGCCACTAAACGTCACGAGGACTGCTAAAAATGACTGGATTCAGATATCCTCTTGCCATTTTCAATTCCTAAAGCGAAAATTTCCAGCGATTGCGTAAGAAGAAAGTTTTCCAATTCGCTAATGATAGGGAAAAAAATATTCTAATCCCACCTACCTAAAAAATACACTTCCCTAAACTGACTAACCTACACTAAACTCTCCACAATTTTCATGAATCGAAGTAATTATATTCTTTATTCCGCCTTTAATTTGACAGGCAAATAAAACATTAAATAAAAAGTCATTGCCATTGAAAACAGACTTGATTATTACCAAATAATGGCTGAAGAGTATAGAGCTATTGCAACTTAATTAGTGCCTTGGAATCGATTCGAATTCAAAAGATAAACCACAGAATTTAAAAGAAGTTAAACAAAATCTTTGTTTTTGTTGGACTGTCCCATGACAAATGACACCCATTAAATATATTCACGGATTGAAAGAATATTTGCTTCTCTGAATAAAATTTCACAGTTGAGAAATGTTTGAGCTTCTGAAGTGTGAAGAATATTTTACGATACGGAATTTTGAGAGGTATCCCCGAAAACTGAATTACCATGGAAAGCGCTTCTTCCTAGGTTTATCAGGCCACCGCACATACCCCTAGATACTTGTGCAACTTCCAAAGCACACCGGATACTACCGACAAATATGAATGAGGAAAATCCGCAAAGTTAAATGAACTTCCTCGCGGGGCTCCAGTTCACAGTGGAATATATGCAGAGCAGCGTGAATCTCAGCGAATTTTTCGTATCCGCGTTTTAGCTCCATCAATGGCTTCCAGGGTTTGTTCTCCAAACACGGATTCGTAAACTTGTATTTTGAACAACTCCCTGCAATCGTTCGCTTACGTTAACATGTCTCCCATTAAAAAGCATATTTTCACCAGTAAAAAACGGAATGAGCCACCGATTTAAGGAAGAAAGTAATTGTAATGCATAGTGAACGCAGAACCCAAAAACATATAGAGACGAAAGAAAAACCAGGGTGCAGGAAGAAAATGCCCGAGTGGACTATTTCAATGAGACACACGAACATTCCATTCAAGTTGCAGGCAGCAGGGCGTGGATTTGGTATTATACCATCGACGTTTCCGTTGCATGTCAAGATGCTCAGAAAAATTGAGACAGACCCGTATTTAGGTAAACTCAACGCAAAACAAAATCTACAAAAAATACCGCAGGGCCCTTCAACTATCACCTCTTGGAGAATCCCCTGTCGAAGGACTTCGGCGAACTGAGAAGCCAAAACACCTCGAGTAAGATCGGTCGGAAGTCATTTTCCTTATGACGCAAAAAGAGTAAGTATTATACTGAATGAAAATGCGTCCCGGAATAATATTTCATCGACATTCACAGCAAAAATATTCCCTCCCGATGCTGTACTATCTATTGTGGATACAAGAACGAATTCACCCTAAATCTAGCCCGGGGCTGGAACCTAAGGCAAGAAACCTGGGAGACATCGTAGAATTCAGATAAATTGTTTTTAAATGTCAAGCATAACAGTTGTTTAGCAATCAGAGAACAAAACTTAAGTATTTTTTCCGTTAAATATTTTGTTAAACCCCAAAAACTACAACAAATCTTCTAACGTTCACTACCGTTTGTCTTTTGCCCCACCGACGACTTGACCGCCGGCCGGTCACGTGACCTGGCTCCACTTTCCAGCGCAAGGTGCGTATTAAAGTTCGTATTAAAAACTCCGATTCCACCACGCCATCCGTGCAACCAAATTAAAACTCAATAATCGTAATAAGACGGGCCAAGGAAACGGGGCATTTCCATCACACCTCTCGGAAAATTACCAAAATCACTAAACACGGGAGTAGCCCAATATATTTCCATGGATAATGAAGGAAAGAGGAGGCATCGAACGAGGCAAGCCGAGAAAAGTGTCTCATACAAGTCACAAGGGAGTGTTATTCGTCCCCTCCTCTTCCTTATAAGCATTAGCGCACCAGTATGTAAAAATAGATTAAATTCCGTTGAAAGAATGTGATTTAGACGATATTTCAGAGTGGTAAAATAGAGATCCGAATTAAATGCAAAACTTTTTGCAATAAACATCAGCACTAAAATAAATGGGAAACGCGACATGGTAGATGGACTTGAAGCAACTTATTCGGAACATGGCAAGAAGGCAGGAACTTAAAAATCTCATTACCACCGAGCATTTATTCGGGAACAGAAATTAAAAGAATAAGCGGGTTCGCCCTAGATAAAGCAGACGTAATTCGATGGGTTGCGAGTTAATATTAAATTTCAACAAGAGTAGGCATCATTTCGCAGTGGTTACAAAATTCGTAATTTGCGGCTTGTACTTGGGATACATTGAAGAAAGTGAATATAAAGGAATTATATTAATTAAGTCCAATGAAGATAGATACATTTACAAAAACTGTTCCGGGAAGAAAGAGTAGACCGTCATCTTTTGAGCTCGCTTATGCAGACGAATTTTACCTCCGGTCGGAAGAAAGTTCGTGCATTTCAGTAACTATAGAAACACGAATGAGATATCATTTCTGTCATGATGGAGACAAGGATTTCAGGAAGGCTTAAAGGGTACTATTACCTAGGAAATCATTAGGATCCTACACTACGTCGGCACGTTAGGGCACCAGGGAAAATAAAAGAAACAGACTCTGGTACTCAAATAGAAAAAAATGACCCATCAACATTTAATCCACGAAAACAACACCGACAGCATTTTGATCGCAAGACCTAATTATCATCTTCCATTTCCTTTCCTCCCACTTCACATTATCCCACCACCCCCGGGCTTAACTAAATAATATATTTAAGTCTGGTGTTCCAACGCCCACCTACCACAGCCACAAACCTGGGGGAAGGGGGTCGCTAGTCACGACGACGCTTTCGTAGACGTAGGCGCGCGGCACCCACGAGCCCTGTTGAGCGTGACGAAGGTCTTCCCGCCCAATTGCCTAGCCCAGCCCTTGGGAGTGTGCATATAAGACACGGGGCCGACAAGGCGAGCACATGCCCCGACGAGAGGGAGATCGGAGGACGAACCCGAAATAGCAGGCATGTTTCGCGGACAGACGGGCAGGAATTGGCTCGTCGGGATCTTGAGGCTGAACCCTTGGCAAGCTAAGTGCATCACATCGCAGGGGGTCGAAGGATAATACACCCAACAGTAAAGCTAGGGACACGACCTTGCGTGCGCATTAACAACAACAACTCTCCCCATTATTACGTAGCATTCAGGCGGAGGATGAGAGGAGAAGGGGGTGCGACGTACAGGCCGTGGGGGAGGGGGAAATTCACTTCCCACACACAACTCACACGAATTTCGTAAGGCGAACGAAAAAAAACTAACAAAACTCTGAAATTTCATACCCTTGAGAGAGGAAAGATTGATGGCCAATTCGATGGATGGTGTATTACTAACACGAATTTTAAAGATTGTAGACTGACGGGGGAAGAGCGGCGGAATTAAGGAACATGAAGGTGACGTTGGCGGCACAGGGTGACAGGAGGCAAGGTGAATCATAAAAGAAAGACGTGACGGGATAAGAAAACTTTCATGATAAGTTCGGAATAAACCTATCCTCTTCTCCAGAAATAACGATCTAAGCATGACTTCACAAAACATCTTATTGTAGACCAAGTCAGTGGCCCTCCTTTGTTTTTATCAAAAGCAGTTCTAGGTCGGCCCGCAACAAGTAGTGTGTGCTTCAACGTCATGTCGATAATTCGAAACCCTCCCGAGGTACATGCTTATTACCCAAGATGATTGCAACAGCGTTGCTCCACGAAACAGGCTCTACCTCAAACTTAAGAAATAGCCGTATCCTCGATCAATCCGTCCGAAGTTCTCCCAAATGCCAAATGTCCCCGAGTTGATTCTACACCACTCGCTCAGAAATTAGTTGATTTCCCGGCGGAAATATAGATTATTATGTATTTGGCGCCGTAAAATTTACAGAAACCAGCGAACATCATTCCATACACATACGCTCAGAGGCACAAATTTAAACTAACATTTAAGATGACCCCCTGACACACGCCCTCGCGGCGGCCAGCTGGGTAGTATGCGGATGAAGATGGCAAAGAAATCGACCCGATGATAGGGGACTAATGCTTGCACAACAGGGAATCTAGATATGTCGATAATGCTAAGCCATTTCGACCGATTCAACTTCTTCGATCATAGGTAAAATGGATATTACCACGAGGAGGAGGAAATGTGAGCTGCCATAGCAGCAAACTGCTCGGAAATTGAATTCACGGAATCACGAAAACACCCATGAAAAAAAACGAAATGCCTGCGAATTGCTCATGAAAAATTGCGAAGCAGGAGTTTAATTTTTATGAACACTGGGAGATCTGCAAGAAATCGCCGAGGGTGCGGGGCTCCATAATAACGACAACAAATTACACTTACCACAAAATTGATAAAGTCAGATAGCTCAGCAACACAACAGAACTCACTGATGTTGAAACGTCCACCACATGGGTCTAAACAAAATAAGCAATTACCGAAAATAGTTAAATACGTAAAAAATAAACTGCATTCCAGATACCCATGCCCAGAAAAAGATTTTCTGATAAGACCTAGGGCGACTTTCATAACCAATATCTACCTAAAAATATAAAAATCAAAGTGTACAGCTATTTACTACAGGTAAATTTGCGTCAAAGACTGCGAGCCATTTCCGGGTCATACAGCAGGGCGTGTCTGGACTCCCAATCTTTTATTTTCCATTAATACTAATAACAATTCTGACTACACTACAATTCGTTACGCGAAATTGTGAAATGAGTGTACCAATTCGACATCTCAACCTACAAGCCACCAAGAGGGCGTGTGGGAGGTATTGCTAGGTCTTCAGCCATCAGAAAAATTGGATTTCCATATAATTTCATTTCCGGGCAGCTCGAATTGTCGTAAGAGTCCCTACTGTTGTGATCACAATGATGAAAATGATCCCTTGTAACGATCTGTGCTGCAGTCAATTTCCCAATTAGCCTCTACGTCTCGCTTACACACACTATTGTGGAGCTAAAATTATTCCCTATAGGTATGCGTCTAACTCGATTTATTTCATTTATAAATGCTGCTCCGCTCTAGCATTTACTCGATTCACCCCTCCCCCTACTTAGTTCTCGTAGGTTAACCTGACAAAACAGTGTGAAGTCACAGTATTACACCAAGTAACCTCTGAAAAAGGTTTCCCAAAACCAATTATAAAGCTGAAATAATTTAATGTATGTGGGAGGATGCAAAACCAATATCTGTTAGCGGGTCATGTAGGACTTAAGAAAAAATGCTTAGGAGTTGCATAGGACGGGCGTCTCACAGCATCTTGACTGGTCAATTAATTCGGCCGTTCTAAGGTTAAATGCTAAAGTGAAAATGTCAGGACTACCCAGACTAAAAACAATAAATCAGTACCGTCAAATTTAGTGGAACAACCAACAATAAAATGGCTCTTTATTTCATAGATCTAAGGAGTGGAAATAGTTTCGTGGGAATCCCTTGCCGACCGCAGGCTAAACTATAGATTTAATTAATTACATAAATTTGAAGCTGACTAACTAATATACTGATACTAACCCCGTCGCACAACGGTAGACGAGATCACAAGAATAAGATCAGAGAGAGAAACTGCAGAACGGATAGGTTGAAAATATAATTTTTCCCACGAATGATAAGGGATCAGAATAATTTTAAACGATTGGGCTCAAGAAACAATATTTCATGCTAAGAGGCCAAGTGAGTATCCTCAATTTTTTCTCTTTTCATTGCAACCCCTGCTAACAGCTCATCTCGCATGACATAAAACTATTTTTATAGTGATATACACAGAGTGCATAAGAAACTATAGTTGTGATGTCCATGCATCGCTTGCATTTTATCACCTCTCCGTTTGATTCTAACATTCGTGCATTCAAGGATTTGAAGGTGCATCGGTTGGTGGTGATACACCCCCTGCCACACAATCCAGTGGTGGCTTACGGGGCTCCTTGTGGAAGTAGAAGGAAATCACGTTCGTGGACTCGGGCTTTAAATAAAACAAAAATGCTTGCTAACGGACTCATTAGCTCTCATGAAAATGAAACTATACAAACCCATTAAGTACGAAACGAATTTTACTTCAGACCATCAATACGTTCAAAACGTTTTAGAGAGTATTCCAGCCTAAATTAGCCCTGTAAAAAAGCGTTTACCCCCGTAAACAAAACATGATTCACAAATTCATTATAAAACCATCTGGAGAGAGAGAGAGAGAGTGATTAGTTCCACAAACGCAACTAAATTTAACGCGGATTAAGGTTCCATATGACTTGGTTCCTCTGTATTCTCTTCGATTGAAAATAGGTAAAATAAGATAAAAACAAACCACAGTAACCATCCCGAAGGTTGTTTTTTATTAATGGGGGTTGAGTAACTTAGTAGTAATAATATGACCAACGTCATGTAAAATTTACACATTAGGTTGTAGGAGGTTGGGAGGGTGCCTTTTCCCCTCTGCTGCCGGCGCGCCGCGGCGGTTTCCCGGAAGATATGAAACCCGAAAAATCACGAAGCATGGGTGAAGCTGAGGGTGAACAGAGTCTTCACCCGGAGTCGAACCCGGTCTACCACATGGACTACCATATCATATTACCGTAAATACAACCATATATTTAATGACATTATTTCTTCAAGCCAACGAAGCCTTTATTTCTACCCTAAACGTACTTCATAAAACGGAACATAACATTAGAGTCAACGATAGACAACGGCAAGAGTGAATGTTGGCAATAGCAAAAAAACAATTTCAGAAAAACGCAGCCGAAAAAAAACCAGTTCCCATCTAATGGGTAAGAAATTGCATATATCAGTTAATGGATCCAACATGGATGGTTTATGCAAGACATACTATTTGCGTACACTTGAGTCGACAATAACTAAAAGTGTACTTAACTGCCCTTCTCAAAAGATTTAAACGAATACAGACCCTCAAATGGACTTTTTCATGGCGACTCTCCTCTCAAATCAAGAATGAATTCGCGTTAAGCTGACGAACAGCTCATGCGACTCTTATCCTCCCTTCCGGTTTCGAAAAAAAAAACTAATACTATACATGAAAGAGATCTTGACCAACGCGTATTTCCAGCTCTAATTGACCACCCCATCTGATTGGCACTTCCTACTCGCGTGAACTTTTGTGCAAGGTTTGATAATTGCAGTTGTTTCAAATATTGAGTCATCTATAAAAGTGGTATACGAGACGGCACTACCTAAAATGAAATATATCATCAATATAAAATACATCCCCATTAAATCCTCGAATAACGATTCGAAAACGCATCTCATAGCTGGAGTGAAAAGTGGGCGGCGGGAATGAAGACACCCTCCAGTTCCCACACACACATCAGGAAAGTATGCTATCCATAAGCATGAGTAAAATCTCAACGCATCCACAAAATGGTGAATTCATAAACATTCTCGTAGTGATTGGGAGTCGCGGCGGCCATCAGAAAACGTCATTGCAAGCAACACTATTTTTTAACAATTGCCAGGAGGAACTAATAGTCAATGCATTCGGTGACGATACTTTTAAAACTGACCGAGAGCTGTCAAATGCTAGCATCACCACAAACGCATCGGGAGATCCAAGTGACCAACATCCGCCAAAGACTTTAACAGCAGCTAATATAAGAATAGATGATCGAAATTCACTTCAGAACTAATTAACCGTAACAGTCAAGGATCATCGGTCCAGTTCGGAAAGATCTATTTTCACAAAATGTAAACCCGCTTTGGAAATCGTGAACTGAAGACCTCAAATGCATCCACGAAACCCCATTTCAGATCTGTAAACAAGAATCCTTAAATGCATTAAAATACGCTTGCAAGGCATCATATCTCAGGGCTTCTACAATTCTTGGACTTCGATAACCACGCCTTGGCTCTTACAATCGCACTTCGTGACGATTTCTTACACCTTAACTAGAGCACAGAAATGAAATAATTATCTAAATGCACTTAAGTACTAGTCAAATAACCTAAGTACCAGGAAACCCAGATAACGCAAAACAACAGGGCCAAGAAAGATGCAACAAGTATTAGAAGCGCTACTCTGTACCCATAATAAATTAGCAAATGAAACTAAAAACTAATATATGGATAAATATAAAAATGCATAGTAGTTATTTCTGATCAATGATCGACTACAGGCCATATATTACTATATTCACTCCTATGACTTGCAAATATAAAATGCTAGGAATTCCATTTCCCATAGAATAATGAAAATTATAGCAAAAATATATTAGTAGTGATTAAAAAACACGGAAATATGTCTCATAATAAAAAATAAAATAATTTTAATCAACAATTTATCAAAATGCATTAGGTTGCTAAAAGAGAACCAATACAAGGCCAAACATATAAAAGATCAAAGTATTGACTTTTTCACAGACAAGAGACGGGGACGACGTTGGGATAGCATATAGAATGCACCGTAAATGCAACCTGTGGGACTCGACGTAGAAAAGTAGGGAAGTAGAAAATGTAGAGGAAGCTGAAATAAGTTGATTTTAACTGACTTCATTATTTCATTTGACGGGAAGAATTTTGCCCCTATAAGTTATTAAAAATAAATTGCATTACTTCGGGAACAAAACATGAAAATGTTAACTTCCGAGTTTATTCATTAAAAAGGACTTCTTAGACTTCCGTTTGATAGTTGCCTAAGTAGGTCGAGGAGAGACTACGCAGAACACAATGTAGCAAACGGTTAGAATGTTAGGAAAAATAGCTTTAACATTAGCCTACATCACTTTTATAGAGTTTCATGATAACAGTACATCTAATATTCGTGCATTGCTGAGCAAAAAAATATAAATGCAAGCCAAAAACTTGAATGTTGACGTAGGTACATTGAATTAAATGTGACAAAATACAGAGTTAACATACCTGACTAAATAGAAAACCACATATTGAGAACAGCAGTAGTAGTTCGGACATCTTCTTCGAAAGAGCAGTCAGGGCATGATGACCTTTTTCGATTTTGTAGTACACCGGGCCGGAGATCGCCATTGGAAATCGTTCTATGGGCTTTGCCCACAACGAGCCCACGGAACCGTTACACAGAATTTCCCCGAGTATTTGAATGCACAACTAAGGGGATGTGTCTGTGTACACTAAAACGCATTCATAATTAACAAGAGTATTTCTTCCACTATGTACAGTCCAGTTGACAGCTCAAAAGCTTTATAAATTATAACACACTAACCAGCATTCACAACACGTAGAACTCACTAGAGTGAACCTCACCGTCTGATTCAATCGTATGACGTGCAACAGCGACCAATCACGAACGGCGATCCAGGGACAGCGTCAGCGCTTTTTGTGGATAGAATTCAAACTACATCCTGATTCGTTTAAGGTTTTCCCGACAGGTGGCCGAGTCACCAATGAGCGCGGCAAATCAAATATTCTAACCATTTACTAGTTTGAAGTCTCGGCGTTGAAATTGCAATATTAGGCCACCTATGGTCATTTTTTATTAATTAAATTATACATCGGCTCTTTGAAATATACATATTGCACACATATTGTACTTTATTCCTTAAAATGTCCCGTGTTTACCTATTGTAGTGCCTTTTCAAATATTTTCCTCATATCAAATTTTGTTTCGCTCATTATCGTACTATTAATGATAATATGGGTCAGTTTTATTTTCATTTCTAAAACCTCTTTGCAACACTTCTTTGGTGGCTTGAAAATAATATCATTGCATTGCTTAATGGGTTTAGCGGGTAGAGTTGCAGTACAACATCGCGCGCTCTCTCTCTCTCTCTCTCTTTCCTTCCCCTTTGAACATAAAAACCCGCCTAAATGCCAACTACCGTATCGATAATTCGTCAATACCCAATAGAATTATCTTTTTTACCACCACAGGACCAAATTCAACCGGTGGAAAAGAAGAGAGTGAATCGAATGAATACAAGAAAAACAGAAAATGAGGATAGTGATAGGTTATAATCCACCTATAGACCATTAATAAAAGACCACCTCATACTGTACATGCAGTTTACAAAATAAATAAAAAATACTGACTACAGCACTGATGGAATAAAAGTGGTTCTTTCCTCACACTAGTTCGTGATCATTACGAAACCAAGGTTAATCGATGATTTGTGCAGAAAAGCAACGCATATTAGAAATTCGAAAAACATTACTTTACATTATTTGGGTCATTGAATATTTTGATTGGATTGGGCACTGTAGACTTCCAACCGCTAACTCTGTTCAAGGAAACTATTACGTCAATGATTCGCGGAAGGAGGGAGATATGACGGATAACCCGCAAATAATCCGGGAAAGGTAAGGACCCTCAGCGAATTAAAAGTAAATTATATTTTCTGAGCAGGAACAGTGGACGCAGGGCGTGGTGCTGAGTGGTGATGGGTTGTTGAAGAATGCGATTAAGGGTAGAATGTTGGGTAAGCGAGGTAGAGGGAGGAAGAAATTGACATGTTTGATGGAATGAAGGGCGGCAGAAATTCCCCATCAGAAACCTACACCAACCGGTAGATTACCATTATTATTAATATACGATTATTTGCAATTCAATACCGCCATGATTACTGTGCCGGATTTTCGAATTACTGTTCCAAAATTATTTAACCTGACCGAGATACTTACCCGATCTCCCAATTTCCAGTCAGGAATATTACCTAACTGGTATTATACAGGTTTCTCAGACTTGTTTTTCACTGAACAGATAAACGAAAAAAACGATACCAATTGGCATTCCATTACTATGATAGGTAGTCTTTTGTTAAAGGTTGGTTTCGTACCGGCCATGAGCATATATTTTTAAATGTTGTGGACTGCTAAGCACTGCCTTCCAGCCTTACATTTTGTTTAATTAATTCCTTATTCGGTTACTCATATTAACTATCCTCCTTCGTGCTGTCCAAAACTTTCCTCTTCCCTGCCTACCCCACATTCTCCTCCTCTTAAAAAAATCACACTAATCAACCCAAAGGTCGGTTTGGAAGGTGAGGTTAGA
>LYUA01000350.1:881576-891896 GCA_002093875.1 Calopteryx splendens
CTTTCCCAGTATGAAAGATTTTCACCAAGTTACGCCTGAGACTGTATCTCATATGAGAAGGAAATTTGACAGCAAACTGAAGCACCAGTTTGACAACACACTCATCTTAGAGCAAACAGTAACATCTCACTTTACGTTTTTTTAATACTTACTCCAGTTATACAAAAATTAAGTATAAAATCGCTTGAGCAATACTGGAAGAGGCAAACAATTAAGAACCGAGGTCTATACAATGACCATTCAATTCTTAACCCCTTGAGTGGGCTAATCCATATGTGATCATATGGGTGACTCCTACCCAGATTATACATATGTGGAATGTAAGTATTGATTGTACTTTTTTTTTACAAATACTGTATGATTGTGAATTGCTAAAACGATTGGTTGAAAGGTTATGTCTTTGCATTTCATTCCGTTGCTGTTCACATCTAAGTGGAATGGTCACAGACCTGGGGGGTGATTGAAAACCTTCGACTCCAAGATTCGGAAGAACTTGCCAGCGATGGGTGGTGGGAATTGAATAAGAGTGGCAGCAAATACCCAGGGCCGTGCAAAACCAGGGGGAAGTCGGTATCCAGTTCCAGCCGAGTCAAGGATGAGAGCCGACTTCTCCCCAGTTTTGCACGACCCTGGGTATTTGACGCCGCACTTATTCAATTCCCCCACCCCTCGCACATTCGGAATGCACGGTCGCTGGCAAGTTCTTCCGAATCCGAGCCGTATCTTGGAGTCGAAGGTTTACAGAATAAACCCCCGGCAGACAAGAGCTCCCCTTCTTATCCAACCATTTTTTTTGCCCCGTCTACATGATGATATATTATGCAATGTTCAATTTCATCAGTTGCAGGAAAGGTAGCATGAAGGCAGAACCTATATACCTTCGACGCCAAACTTTGAGAATAATGCTATGTTTACAACCAAAATTCTTTGCTAAAAGCCAAGATAATTTTAATGAATACCAATGTACTTTTACTATGAAAGTATTATTTCACGCCACTTGATCACCAACTTTGGATTTCATTCTTGGCTTTTTCAAGATCAACAATTAGGAAGGATGGGTAATTGGAGCAAGATAGAGGCAACTGTATTTTGCCAGTGTATAACATAAATATATATGAGATTCATACCTCTAGTCCCCTAAAAGAAAGAGGATATGTTTTACCAAAATATCATATAGGATGATATCCTATGTTTGTCAAAATAGAAAAACTACTCATGGACTCATCCAGCTCCAAAATGTTCTATTTACTCCACAGTATTGGAACGGGTGTAGAATCTTATAATAAAAGGACATGTTTTGCTGTAGCAGATGAGACACCACTAGTAAACATGTACTCTTATTACCATCCAAGTTTGAAAAAGACTTACCAAAAATATAATGAGATCATATATTTATATAGAGGAGAAGGTTTTAAGTCCGGCGGAACACAACTTTCCAACAAATGACCAAACTTTTCCTTTGACAAATGTTCACTAGGGTTTGGTCCACACGTTTCAATTGACATTTTCTTCCATTCCTCCTTCACACAACTAAATGCAGTTCTGTATAGAGGTAGGATTAAATGTGTCAGCTGTAGAGGGAACTCAACAATACCATCATTATCAAGAGATAATTTAACTAAGTCACAATTAACATGCTACTTGTAGCATAAAAAACAAAACTTTTTACCCAAAATGTGCTTCAGAGGGAGATCCTTAAAATTACAGTTCAAACCATTTGTTAAGAATAACAGTATTCATCCAAGGATTTTAAATGATACTGTAACTTGTGTCAGGATACATATCTTCATGTGAAATATACCAGTTCTGCATCAAATGTTTCCCTTCAAAAACAGTGAAGAGTAGGGCAGTAGACACCACTTCCATGTGCTAATACAGTTATGAATTCCTTCCCAGACTCTGCAATATTGCAAGAAACTTGCTTCACTTCTCTTCCTCAGGAACCAAAAAACCACAGTAAACAATTTGAAGGTTGGTTTGGTGGGTGAGGGTAGAGCTCACCCAATATTAACCCCAATGGCATGTGAAATTCACTAATCATGGTAGGGGGGCCAGTTCCTTTCCCTGTGCCATCAGCGATTTCCCAGAATGAACTGGTACCAAAAAAATCACACGGCTTGGGTGAAGCTACAGGTATTCATTGCCATCATCTGGAATCGAAACCGGGCCCTTCAGTTACAAGACCAGTGGACTACCATGCCACTTCTCAGCATCTATTTAGACATTTCAAATCTAGCTGAAAACCAATTTCATTACAATTGTACACATATTCAAGGCTTTTGATATTTTATATATCATAAATATTTTTAGCTAGATCATAAAACTTGAATGCCACAAAAGGGACTGCACTCCCCGAGCCTTCTCACCGACAATTTTTCTGCTTTTCTTATGGAGAGATATATGCCTCTTCAGAAATAAAGTAAACCATCCATCACCAGGCTATCAGCCCAAGGTGTCGTTAAACCACTGCACTTACAAACTTTCAACTTAATCAGTCCAGCTCTCTTGTCTTAAGAGAAGTAGCCAATTGAGACTTGATATTAGAAGAAAGCACTGGAGTTCATCCAGCACCATGGGACTCGACAGAAGCATGTCCATAATTTCTTAGCCAACATTCCATGAGACACACCAAATCTTCTAGCAGCTACATGCTATCTGACTTATCAGCAGTAACAGCATTTAACATTAATTGTACAGGATAAGTACAATTATTCATTGTATGCTTTCTGATCTGTAACATATTGTTTAAGAAATATTCCATGACATTAAGCTAATTTCTGACCAATCAGTCCTTTTCTTAATGCTTCCTGTTAAGTGTTTTATGTCCTAATTTAATGAGGTCCAACACTTAATTGTTTTCTACTCATAGCAGTACAGAGAGTAATGATTGAAAAATTACATAGTTTAACAAATGTTGAGGAAAGAATGCTGTAGAATGTTACTGAAAATGGATGGCAACTTCACAACCTCCACCACAGCATAACTCCTCTGAGCTACATTTTAATCTTCAGCTCCTCATTACAATAAGATCAACTTTTAAAATGTATTTTAGTGTGGACTAATTCTCTTCTTGAGCTCCTCTCTATTTCTTGGGTGTAACTATAAATTATGGAGCCACTACTGCACCTCCTTATCTCAATGGCTTTCTTCTTCAGTTTTTCCTATTTACAATGATTTTAAATTATGCTGTGTGTATACACTTGTTTATTGACTGATAAAATGTGGCGCTTTTCATTAAAGAGATAATTCTTAGGCCAGCAGCAAAGAGGTACAAAATAAGGGAGTTGGGGGACATGACACCCTATTCCTTGCCTTGGGTGAGGGAAGGTCTGAAATAACTTTTGCTATGCCCTTTTCTGGTGGCACTGAGGTGCAAAAAGGATATAAAATATCACTTCATTGTGATTTTCCCTTGTTCTCTCAGCCATTGCTCGTAAGTTAATTTACAATATATTATGAGAATATTTTAAAAATAGAATTAATTAAGGTGAACTGATTATGATAAGTCGGATAAAATTAGTTGGATCAGCAGGTTTCATGCCCCTTATGAATATGAATTAGCCCCATTGCTTTACAGACATAATAATATCGTATCCTGTTCCAATTCTCATCCCCCCATACTATGTGAAATGGTAAGGGATGCAAATAATATGTTTTCATTACTTTAGTAACAACATACATTTAAATGGTAAATACAAAAAATATTAAGAGGTTTCACTGGAATGTCAAATTTTACTGCAATGGAAAACACTCGTTGAGAATTACTGTCATTTATAAATGAGGGAGTCTTTCACTAATGCATCCAACTTAGTTTTGAAAAGTTCACTTTTGATTGGCTCATTTAAGTTACAAACTGGATTTTTCACGACATATTCTACGTACACCTGAAAAGAGAGATTATTTAGTCCGTAGTTATGTAAGAACCATACACGGATGTTATTGAAGCAATCGTTATATGATCAGGGGGCATATTACCTGTCGATATATATCCCGCAACAACTCCCGTACGTTCTGAGCATTTGTGTCCGTGTTCAAAACGAACTTTAAACCTGAGGGAGTTTCAAAATAGTGCAGAGCGTACTTGCTGGTTTTGTAATATAAAAATCCCTCTTTGACATCCACAGGAGATATTTTTCCAACAAATGACTTTATGGAAAAGAGCATACCATACATTAACTTTGCTTCCTGCAAGTAAACGGGAAATAAGTCACTGGTGTAGCTAGGGAAAATTCCGGCATACAATTTATTATAAAATACCAAGGATGCCTTGAAATGACAGTTTATAACTTGCCTCTTCTCGAGTGATGCCAGATGATTTCAAGCGATTCCACTCGCAGTAGTACAATAGGGTACCATTTCGATCAAATATATAAAGGTTGTGGATTGTCATTATGAGATAATCTTTTACAAGAAATTACAACTACGACTGCAGGTTAGCACTTGCTCCAGAAATTAGAAACATGGAGATAGTACTATCGGTAGACAGAGTATTAAAACAATTTTCAGTGAAAAAAATCCCGTAATTTGGAAATTTAGTGCAATGCAATCGATGTTTAAGTTAGGAATTCTAAGAAATATGTTGCTGTAATTAAAAGTTTAGTTTGTTGTAGACTTACAAACATTATCGCAAAAACAACTCTCACATCCCGTCGCTACCGTCGCTTTTACCACGATTGCGCAGTATCCGCTTCCTTTTGAGATAGCTAGCTCGCATTTATCTTTTAAATTTGAAGGTAACTGATAGCTTGTAAATCTCTGGGACACGTTCACAGAAGTCTGTAAAGTTTTGCTGTAATATTCCTCAGGCGTAGAAACACTCATTTTAATCTCTGAAAGGAAGTATGAAGAAATTTTTAATTCATCTTTAACTTTGTCAACGGTCACAACTACGCCCACAGCTTTTGTTTACATGGTTGGTGAAAAGCTTTATATCGATTTCTTTCTTGGATCCTATTTATGTTACATTAAAATTGATAACTGATTTTCTTTATAATATTACTGCCATGTAGAGTTCTAGATAATCGACAAATTCGAGGGGAGAAGCCTCTTGAAATTTATTAGCAGTATATAAAATTGTATAGTATGAAGATTATCAATTTGTGCGAAGCAAATTAAGAGTGTGTATAGGGATATTATTTCCTTTTAAGGCCGTGAGATGTTTCAGCGAAGCCCCACCTTTCCGGATGCAGGACTACTCCTGCAATGAGTGATTCAGATGACACGGACGTTTTACTTCTTATCCCACCAGATTTTTTCTTCGTAGCCCCATCTCCATCACCTGTATCATCGCCGTCTACCCTTTCTCCTCCTCCAATTCTAAAGTCATCTTTTAAGCAAGAAAGACCTCTTACAGAAGAACTTGCGAGAAAATCCCTAAAACATATTACGTCCAAGCTTAAGGTCATAGACAGACGGCTTTCTCTAATAGAAAATCAACACACTGACTCAATGGATGGTGATCGTTCTTCCAATTGGTGTGAGTTGGAGAGGTAAGCGTATAATCAATGGTACACTCAAAGACTTAATTTTGGAAAACTTACGTCTTACACCTTAAACGCTTTATTTATAGTAATGCCTCTGGAAGTACAAGAAGTCGGCCGCGTGAAACAATGGAAATTGCCTCGGACAGGAGATCTATGAATGTGCAGGAACTAATCCAAGCTTCTGTGAGAGACACTAAGAATGTAATGCAATGGAAAGGTGGGGCCATGACTCAAAGCTGGGGGCCAAGTAGTAGAGACTTTATTCCATCCCAACGAACCAGGAGTTCCAGTGGAAGGAGGGATGGCGCATCAATGGCAAGAGGTAAAAGCTTTAGGATTTTATGATAAGTATACAATTTCAAGGTTCATAACTCTAGCTCTCACTCTCCCCATATTCCATGCAAATTATGTGCCCCTCCTCTAGCTTCATTTTCTTTACGAATTTCATAAAATGTACTATGTAAATATCTCCCTATTGTGGACTTCTCTTCTAATCTTTGTCATTCATTATTCCTAATGCATGATTCAATTGTTTCTCGTGGTGTGACCAGATAATATTTCCTGCCATTGTCTCTCAGGGTCAATTCCTGTATTTATCCATCTAAAATTGTGTTTTTTTTCTGCTGCTAAGCTAATACTTCTTCAGGCAATTGAGTGGCAGCCAAAAATAGAATTAAACTAGGCTTGAGTGTATCATACCAAACTTGGATATTTTGTTTTTAAATGCCAGTTTATATTGTATTTCTGTTTATGGTCATTAAACTCATAGAAGAAGATCAGATACCTGCCACTAATGCCAGAGTGCATATTAGGTTTAAAAACAATAATAAGCTGTTCGTGAAAAATTTATCTGAAACTGCCGTTGCCAATTTGGTAATACGGATAAGTGTATTTGGAACTGTTCTTAACCATTTTCAAGACTGCTGATGCTTCATCTAACACTTACCGTACTACATATTTTTTTTGCTGTTAAAGAACATGCACAGCTTCACAGTTAAACTTCACAGTTGATTGGAGTAAATATTGAAAAAAATCACAATTATAAACAGAATTCTTTAATTTTGTAGTGAGCTCTGCTGAACCTTATTTTTTGGAAAAAATGAAGGCACATTTTTATAAATCCAAAAAATATAAGGTTTTTTTTTACTTGATAAGATGGAAAGCAAAAACATTGTATTTTTTTATTTTGGAAATTGGGGATAAATATAACACATGCATAATTGAGAATAGGTAATGGAAATTAAGTTGTGTTAACCATTAAACTGCTCCAGTCGCACCTATATGGTGCGTATGAACATGGACATGATTTAATTTTGGTGGTTTGAATAGATTTTCCCTGTAATATATCGACAATCAAATGGTTGTCAAAAAAAAGGTAAAATTGGCATTACATTAAAATCAAGAGAATAATGTGTTTTTTGATTTAATTCATTGTAATTCTCTATGATTTTTTTTAAATATTTAATTTCTTATTATTAAAAATTATTCTTTTATGTTGTGCACAGGGAGGTCGCATTTTTGGCACCAATGCACAGATAAAGGGTTAAATCCACAATCCATTAATTTTCTCTCCCATTATCGCACTAGTCATGCAGCGAGAAAAGGAAGTTAGTAGTGATGAAGAAATGGAAGAGTCCAGAGAGAGAAGGTCTTCTTCACTACCCCCAACTCCCACCTCTCATCACCACCCCAAGAAAGTTGAGTCCATGGGCTACCGACCTAGCTCATCGTACCAGAGAGGTGCCATACAACCTGCCCTGAGTGGAGGCGCTACATCTAGCAGACTCGGTAGTGAATTGGAGAGGGATTTGAGGGGAAGGGACATGGAGGAATTGGGAGGAAGGAATTCTGATGCTGTAGCACACGACCGCAAGAATGGAAGATTTGGCAGTCTCGAATCTGGTGACAGGGGACGTCAGCATTCCTCGAGGAAGGATGGGGAAAAGAGTTCAAGTTTCCCAGACGGTGGATCTGAATGGGCAAGGCGTAGGGTGAGCGGAGAGGAGAGGATGAATTGGGACCATGAGCCGTCCCTCGTGGCCGAAGTAGAAGAATCGCTCAACATGAACCTGAGCAACCTGGACGGCACCCTCGGCGTGTCCGCCATTTTGCCATCCCTGTCCTCCCTCGGCCTGGCCACCTCTGTCTTGCAGGGATCTCCCGATGTGACAAAGGAAAGTGGCGGTTCCGCAACTGGCGGCATGTGTGGGGGCCTCAGCTTGTCCGAGGTAGAGAGGTTGCTGGAGGACATGCAGCGAACCCAGGCCGAGATGGAGAGGAGTATGAAGAGGGGGATGGCGCATGTGGGAAGGAGGGGTGGCGAGGGGGACAGAATGGACCCCAGGGGAGTGGGGGAGGCCAACAAGAGGCCCGAATATGGTGGCGGGGACCATCCTGGTATGGTTTCGGGGGAACAAAGAAATTTGATCGAGGAAAAGAAAGACTTGAACCTGTTCAAGGAAGGCATTGTGAGGGAAGAAGTACGGAAACGGGAGGAGTGGATATTGGAGGGGAAGAACGATGGCCCTTCCCATCAATCCAAGTCTTCCCCTGTGCAGATAGTTGTGGATGGGGCACCCAAAAAGAGCCCACCTAAGGACAAAAGTGAGGGAGGAAATGTGGTCAAGCAGCCTTCGGAAAGAGGCGTCATTGAGGGCCAGTCGATGCGGGATGGGTCCCTCATGTACCGGTCGAAATCTGACGAGTCCCTCACTGGAGGACATGGGAAGTCTTCCAGAGAGAAGGCTGGGGACAGATATCTTGGTGTCGATTCAAGTGATGACAGCCTCTTCAGTAGCGGGCCAATCACATCGACACAGTTCACTCGCTTGGGAGATACCTTGGGGTCAGTTCCTGATCTGGGGCTTGGTGTGAGAGAAATGTTTGCAAAATCTGAAAAGCATCGAGAGGCAGTGAAAGAACCACCTTTCATCAAAAAGAACATGACTATGCTTGGTAGTTCCTTTCTACATTCTGCTGATACTCCTGGGGTCGTCACCGAGGGAGATAACGCAAGAGAACTGAAGGCTTTGGGAAAATTGCCCATCGAGGTTGGTTACTCCCAAAGGGATTCGAAGGATGCAGGGAATCAGGAGTCCCTCCATGGCCATTATGAAAAAGAAGGAGCAGGCTTGAGTCAAAGTTGTACCCAAGGAAACAATTCGGGTGTGGACCCGGTAGTGAATCGTCCAAGAGTGGACCTAAATGAGCAGCAAATGGCCTCCCTCACTCCTCAAAATTATTTATACTCTCCCCAGTCCTTGGTGGAAAATAGAGAAAATTCCGGCCGGGATGCCAGGAGGCAGTTGCAGTTCGAGGAAACGAAACGTAGGGAGCAGGAGTTGAACTCTCCGCCTCCAGTGAGTAATGCATTGCCACGACCCCCGGTGAGGGACGGTGGGGAGGACAGCACCCAGAAGAGAGGTGGGAAGGTCACCAACGACGGTGCCACTGACCACGAGTGCCAGAGTCCCCGGGGAATTCGGAATTCGATGGGGCCGGTGATGGTGGTGGGGGGTGAGGGAAGGCAGAGGAAGAGGTACATGGAAGGGAATAAAGGTGGTGGTTGGGAGGGAGATGGTTGGAGAGGAGAGGACAAGAGCACACAGGCAGATGGCAGGCAAAGGAGGAGCGAAGGGGTCAGAGTTGGAAGGGGTCAGGAAGGGCATTGGTGGGGCAGAGGGATGAGCGCAGAGCACGGGGCCACTTTGGATGATGGCAAGGGAAAATGGAGGGCACATGACGGTGGGCATAGGAGCTTGGATGATCACCTGGGACATGCCAGGCGTGGTAGGCACAAAGATTCAGCTTTTCATGGTGGTGGACCGCAGAGCTTCCAACGGGATCCTACTACTGGTGGGCATGGATTCCTTACCGATGCAGACATGTGGGTCCCTCCTCTTGCAACTGGTGTCACTGCTGCTGAGGAAATCATTTCTCTGAGGAGGAAACTGGAGGAGGAAAGGTTCCGGCGTGAGGTTAGTATCACCATTCAGCTCTGTAACCTTATTGAAGGTTGTTCTGGTCCATTAGGTTCCAATATGAGTCAATATAGACAGGTTATTGGGTTACCAATCACATAATCAATCCAAAGATTGGTGAAAGTAGAGATATGTAAGTAAGGAAAGCTGTGTAAAGATAGAATTACTTATTTTTTGGTGTTAAGGCTCCAAAATAAGGATATTTAGCATTCCAATGAAACTATTTCAACTAATGGTATGGTACAAACATTTGCATCTTATCATGGAAAATTAAAATAGGTTTTATTTAACTGACTGACTTAACTTAACTGACAAGTTTCATTTTCCTGCTCAGTATGTATAAACTGCTAAAAAATTATTTTTTCACAGCATTGCGAGCGTGTAATTGAGGAAGTTGGACGCAGAGCACTGGAAGCTCAGGAACGACTTGCTGTGTCTCAAGGATTGAGCAAGGCTAAGGACGTAGCCCTGGGAAAGTTCCGAGAAGCATGGGAGGAAGCTGTGAGTGGTTGGAGACGTGAAGGTGAATTGCGTCTTTCTCTCGAGGAGGAAGTTGATCGCTACAGGAGTAGGGTGGATGCTGAGATCGCTTACAGAGACCAGGTGAGCGTATGTTTATAATCATCCTATCTTTTATGATCCCTTTGTACATTATTCATGGACACAAAAGTGCCATATATATTGTTTAACCCTCTTATTGCCACCGAAATTTGGTAGTAATAGTGAAAAGTGCCAGTGTATATTTGAGAGTTTTGTAACACCGTATGAAAAAAAAATGTGAATGAAATGTTTTTTTATTTTACTAAAAATGAATTAATAGTTGTTCATAATATTCTGATACATTGCATTTCATTTCA
>LYUA01000350.1:900665-926810 GCA_002093875.1 Calopteryx splendens
ATAATTAGTTAGAAAAAAATCAGAGGCCTTATAACTTGAATGCACCTCGTAAATCAAAATTTTCTAATTTTTGTTAGGATTACTAATCTAAATGGGGCCTATCCCTAATTTTTATTATTATTGGTAATCTTCCAATATATTATTCCTGTAATATATATACCATAAAATATTATACCGTAATACTATTATTGGTAATCAATCCCTAAAGGTGACCATAAAAATTATGAAAATAAACTAGAAAAATTAAAATTTTCCCAGCTGTATTGTCAGTAAAAGGATCATGGTGTCAGAATTTCAAAGAGTACATCTACCAGGAATCAATAATGACAATTCTGTTCCCACATATTATGATGGTAGAAAAAGCTTATTGCATTCTAAAATTAAAGAGAAATAATAGCTTATCATTAATTAAATTGTTTATTTGCCACTAATGTTTATTTATCATTGCATTTAGTACTCATACCATTGTTTTCACCAATATAATTCAATGATTGGAAAATTAGTGTCATTGGCAGAATGATAGTACATACAATAAAATCTAGTAAATAGTCTTCAAGAGTGTAAGTTGAAGCAAGACTGAATAGGCTTGGGAAAATTAGGAAATAACCTTATTATGATATGAGCCTATCATATCAAACTTGTTCGTGGCCTTAGGTTTTAATATTATTTTTCACTCTAATCCTCATTAACAGCTCTTGGACCGTGAGCCTGGGAAACCTGTAAACTGGATGGGAATTAGCAGTGACAGTGATGAAGACGTTGAAAATCAAAAAACTGAAGTAAAACAGAAGCACCAAGTAGAGACGAAGGAAATAAATAAGCCACTTGCGGCCATAGATAGTGAAAAAATGTGCTTGAAAGAGCACAAGGGTTCAAAGAAGACAAAGAGAAAAGAAAGAGAACGCTTAAGCAAGCAGTCCAAAGATGCACAATTCCATACAATGTGGGAACCAATGACATTCAAACTGAGTGAACCATGCTCATCTGGTCAAATATATGAAAGTGATAAATGTGATCCATTTGACCAAAGATACAGAAAGCCCCCATGGAAATAGGTTTACGTCTCTATGAGATTCAGCTTATCCTCTGAGAAGCAATGTACCTGTCTTTATAGTATGTATGTCCCATTAAAAAATGTAATAGATTATTAGCTACTTGGGATTGTCTTCCTTTTGTAAGTTGAATAGATTTTGTGGTTTGATGTGCAATCTATGGTAGTATTATTAAGAATATCCAAACTTTCTAATATGAATGTATATAGTATATGTGTGTTGCAAATGAGGATTTTAATGGAATGAATATTCCGGAATAAATTTATGCCAACAAGTGTTCAATGCATCATGCATGGTTATTTTTTGCTCAAAAATATACATAATGTAGTTAAAAAATAACAAACATCATCTTGGGATAATAAAAAATTAATTATATGCAGGGAAGGAAGGAAAGCTTATATTGATCTCTGGATTAATTCAGAAGCTTATGGCAATGCCACAGTTGGACCATTTTGGAAGGAAGATCCCAAGTCCCTAAATTAGATAAGTGGGTAGCTGGTGCATGCAAACCCCTACCTGGAAAAGGAATCTTCTGTCACCAACTTGAAAGTATTGCTTGGCCTCATGTGTTATGAGAACAAGCTATCAGGAGTTTATGACTGGAGTGTAACCCTAGATTGGAGAAGTGAGTGGCCATGTGGGCCAACTGGATGTTGTTTCTCTGGTGGCTGGCTGGCCACTTAACCCTTCCAGGTATTTAAATAAGGAGGCCCTACTCAGGGTATTTAAATTTAACAAACTCATTTCTGGTACCTTCGTGAAATTATTTATAACTTCGTTAATTTTATTGAAAAATACAAAAATTGTATATTATAAAATGTTGTATTTATACAATAAAAATTGTACTAATACCATATTTCATAATTTCCCTTCTGCATTGACTTTCCAACCCAATTGACTCTTTATTATGGAATGTTTCCTACGATAGCAACTATATTTTGATTAGGGGTTAATAAGCATAATGGAATTCAGACAATTACTTTTTCCAGTAAAAAATTATTTCATTCGAGTAATTATTATTAGTAGGTAAGTTTTAACTTGCCATTTAAAATAAGGTGAGTCACTATTCAATTTTTAAACAGAATGTTTCAATAAAATAAAATCAACTCAATCCTTATGAGATGATACAAAAGCATTTTTATTGCAATACAAAACACAATACATATATTTACATAATCTGCCAGTGAAGGAGATAACTTTCAATAAGATATATTGTTTTTTAGCCAACAGCTAAAAAATATATGCATGGGCATACCTGAAACCTTATAAAGGAGATTTTTCATATCAATTCATATCATATTTCATTTCAATCAAATATCAATATAAAAAATCAAACATTGGGCCTTTAAAGATTTACATTCATAAACATTATGCCTGGAATTTCATGTAAAATATAGGGTGGTAATTACAGATGAAAAGGATATGGTAACAAAATGATAATTCAAACAAATACAGTGACCAGACCCTTTTGTTAGTAACAGGTCTCATCTCTCAGAGTTAAGTTGATGAACAAACTAATGGATTATTAAGCAAAATAATAATCCAACACAAAGAAAAATACAACTCCACTCGGAGCTGTAACCAATTTGGATCAAATTACCAACCAAGAATAGATTCTTCAGTTTTATCAGAAGGCTCTTGTTTTGCTTTATCATGGGACGTCTTACTTTTGCTCCCACAGCTTTTCTCTTTTGTATTTTTATCTTCATTATTCTTCGAGGTCTCAAGATTCACCTTACATTCTCCACCACTATCACCTACACATGGGTGATTAATGACACCCAATTTAGGGTCAATATTGAGTAAATTCAACCTTTTCAACTTTATGAAAGGAACTTTCAAAACTAAACCATTCACTGCAACTCTATCACTCAGGAGCTTGCTGTGTGAGTCCGATTGCTGTGGCAATGGGCTCTTGGGTTTGGGAGAAATGGAAACACTGGCTGTACTGTTGCTATTTAGTTCCTGGGCTGGCTTTGGTCGTATGACCTTCAAGATATTGGTATTTCCTCTCATTTTCCAATGCGATTTCTGTAGACTGGGGTCTGCAGTGGGGATGGTTAATGCAGAAGAAATGTTGGCACTAGTCTGATCGCAGTGAGTTATTGACAATTTTTTCGCTGCTTTCTTGCACTGTGGGACATTACTAGCGGGTTTTGATGGGCTTATTATCTCAATTTTTGGTGTTACCCTTACACCACTGCTACCTGGTGATATTGCTGCAGCCTGAGACGTACCATCCTTGTTTATGTTTGGGGACTTAAAGAGAGGTTTAACTATAGGCCTGGATCGAAAGTACCGAGGGTGACTAGCATAACATTGCTCTTGGCCAACTGATGATCCTTTTGGTGATGGGGTAAGAGAAAAGCTGTCACTTGGGTTTGCTTTGTGAGTCACCTTTTCAGCTGAAGAAAATTTGCTGGGTTCTCCTTTGAGGAAAGGGATTCTAACACCGGAACTGCTGGCGTGGAGCACATTTTTCTTACTCCCACAATTTGTTTGATCTTTGGAGAGAGAATTTATTTTCACAGAACTGACTTCCTTATCTGTATCCTTGGATACATTTTCATCACCAGTCAAAATTATAGGGTTACACACAGAATTATGACTATGTCCCAAAGAGACATTATCACTTCCACCATCGATTGCTTGTGGCGAATCCTCCTTCTCTATTTTGATGGGAGGAATGTCAAAAATCATGTCTAGGGTATTTACCAAAGCCTCTTTATTGGTTGGATTTGCTAGTCTATCACTGTTGCACAGATCAGCAATGATGAAACGCTCCCTTTCTTCAGGCTTATGCCGTGCAATGTGTGCCTAAAATGAAAAATCCAAACATCAGAAGAACATTTAAATATGCACGCACTTCATCGACTCGTGTTCCAGGAAATCAATACTTTGAACTCCCTTGAGTCATGAAAAATTCAAGTTCATTCGCTAAAGGTAAACATTGAACCAAACAAAGTTGGGTTCCAATCTTATTTTCTTGGCTCGACTCCAAGGGCCATGACAATCCATAAAATAAGATTCACAACCTCAGGCTTCACTTTGTGGAATTTTTCCACAGTGGAAGGTTAAGAAATAAACTGTGAATTCCAATAATAATCTATTACATGACCATGGTTTCAACACTTTGTCCTTGTATGCACTCTCTCATGATTGGTCTTTGTTAGAGAAAAGTGGAAATAATTAAACTCAAAGCAACAAGTAATGCCCACAATGGGAATCTCAAAGATTGCATCCATAACATCCCTTTGGAAATTAGCCACTTCCATGACTTTAACCCAAATGATCAAAGAAAAATCTAGTAAATGGTCCAGGCAACCCTTTTTAGGAGATACATCTCACAAAATGGCAAAATGGATTCCCACAGATAAGTAACAAACAGTTTATTATGCTCCCTCGACATAGGGAAAACAATTAATTGATGTCAAAGATAAAATTCCCACTCTAATGAAAAGCGGCATGTATATGTTAAAATGTGATGACTGCCCAGCGCAATATAGAAAAAAACGGTAGAAGCATAACCACAAGGACGATGGAACACAGAAAATGCTAAGAGGTGGGGACAAAATATTCTATGTTCGCCAAACATCCCCTGTTAGAGAATCACCAGAGAAGCTTCAAGCCAGAAATCCTACACTTTGAAGATAAGGTAAGATGATAAGACACCCTCGAAATGGTGCAGAATTCTAGAAAAAATAAAATGCTGATCAACAAACAAGTGCCACCCTTCCTCTTCCCATTGGCTTCTATCCCACTGAATACCCTCTTAATGACCGACAAGGGACAGATGCCTAGTGCCCAAGTAATGGACAAAAATTAGTAACTAACATGTGACTCCCTTATCTTTCACTTCCCCCTAGAACCCCACATTCCTTACATGCACCCCCCTCCACTCCATCCCTTGATCAACTAAAACCTCCCCATCCAACCATTGACCCCATTTCTCCCCAACCCGTGCCTTACCCTCCAAAGCGAATATATATTCTATCTCATAACCTGAAGAAGACACTAAGTAGTGAAAACATGGTGGTGTAAGAAATTATTAGTGGAATTAACAAAGTTCATTTCTTAACCCTACATCAATCCATAACATACTGAAATAAAGTTTATTGGACAATGAACAAGTCTAAGATTAAGATAACAGGAAAAGGAAAATAATTTAATATGATTAAATTGCATTAATATGAGGCATTACGAAGATAATAAAATACCTCCTTATAACTACACTAACATTGAATTTGAATATTTTTAAAAACTCTACTCTGAAGCCAAGAGGGCAGTATCAGTAGGACTTACCTCAGACTTCAGAATGTTAGCTTTGATGATTTTCACACTTAAGCACTTTAAAACTATTTTTAGAGAGTTCAGGTATGAATTTGTGGAGGTGTCTGATATCCATTAATGAAGTAAGCTTTGTTCTTTTCTACAAGAAATGAATTTACTGCGACGTGTTTCACCTTGATTAGGCAGCATCTGGCACATTTTTTAAGTGTCTCAGTGATACATACATAGGATGACAAGTATCAATGGAGGGAGGAAAGAAAGTGAAGGAAGAGTGTGGATATGAATTCAGGGAGAGAGTGGGGGTACATGGGAGATGACCCTGTCCCCCAGACTGTGGGTCCTGAGGCACATGGAAGAAAAGAGAGATGAGGTGGGGGAGGGTGAGTGTTTGTTTTGCAGCGGTGATGGTTGTGTCAGTGGCTTTGAAGACACCAATGGAAGAATAGGATGGTCCTCAAGGGTTGATGTGATGGGAGAGTGGGGAGGGCAATTTGAAGGTAACTAGGACAAGAGAAACGCTGGCAAAAGGGTCATCAGTGGGGAGGGGAGAAAGGGACCTTGCCGGTAAAGTAGGGATTAAGCGGAGGATCGCTACCTTTCTTAATCTCATTTTTATTCACCCACACCTCCAGCCCCTTCCATGCCTCCCTTGTCAATCTATTTGGAGACTAAGTGAAAAAGCATGGGCGATGATAGACAAACACTCACTCTGGCTGAGATGCTTCCAGGATTCCTACACAGAGGAATCCTGAAACCCTACCAGCCGCAAAAGAATTCCATGAAAACCATCATAAATTATGCCTTACTCTTATGCCTATCATTCAACCTTTATTCTACCACACCACATTCTGTTTCAACATCAGAGTCAAAACAGTTCCTGTCTTCTCAGTTAGTTTTTTTTTTTTGACAGCCATGGCATGCACTGGACTTGATGTATGCATTTTGAATTTGTCCAGATATGCTAGCAAGAAATTTAGAGTCAACACGTGATCAAGAATAAAGGGATGAAAAGTTTCCATGCTCCTATCATATCCAAAAAACTGACCCATTTTAATTGCAATTTAGAAACTTACCTTTACTTTATGCTTTGAGTAGCACTTTTTTGAACAAATTCGGCAACTGTACGTGGAGCCTTTATTGGTGAAAAGTCTGTTTCTTGAGGCTTCCCTCATTCTCAATTGCTCATTTGGTCCCTCACTTGTGATGGCTGATCTGCCTGATTGTTCCAATTGCAATGTGTTGGACGAATGTTCGACATCATTAATTCCACCAGAACTGGAGTTAGTGTTACATGAAGTAATCAGCTTCCGAAATCTTGGCATATTGACCGTACGAAGAGAATTCTTCAGGTTCATCAATGCTTTTTCGTAAACTGCAATGCGTAAAGCATAAAATTAATGGTGACCATACACTAAATAGTAAAAATAATTGTAAAAGCTATACATTTTTTTATTTGCTATTTTTAATTTTATTCAATGATAACCCTGCTTACATGATATATGATCTTATGGATATCAACACTTAGAAATACGTTTATAATATTTATACATCTGAGAAACTGCTCTCAATCAAGCAAATCATTAATCATGAGGGTAATGAGCTAATGAAAAAGTTGTGGGAACATGACAAATTATTTCATGGCTGTACAAGTAAAACCCGGAAAGCTATCAATATGAGAGTAGATAATGCAGAACATGATGGTAGAGCTAAGGCCAATCCATAAGATGCCTTCCAGAAGTATTTCTAGCAGTAGGATTGGCAGGCTAAGTGTGTGGAAGTGCAAGGGCCCTACTTTGAAGGGGAGTAGTGTCCCAACCCATGCCAGGTTCACAACATTTTTTTCCTGGTCAAAGGTAGGATTCTTTTTAGACAGATCTCGTCTTTGCACAACATTAACTAAGAGGGGAAATGGTGATAAATATAGAGAGAATCAGCTAAAGGAAAGAGAAAAGTACTGGGAGTGTTACCTCACTTAACAAGAAAAAGAATTTCAAACTTACCATCTATTGGCTCTTGTTTCACCTCAACCACATCGCTGCCAACATTAGTGTTCATAGGTGAAGGTGAAGTTACACTTGAATCATTTGAGGTTGTGCAGCTGAAAAATAAAGGAAACTAAAAGAGACATCCCAAAAAATTTTTTTAATAAGATGAAAATAATTCATTGACTTAGCTACGTAAATATTTTGGCAACCCTTGACCATTGTTCAGATTTAAACACTGAATCTGCACTATCTCTCCTTTACAGAAACAATTTTATCCTACCTTGATTTAAAAAACCACAGTAATCAATGCAACGGTCGGTTAAATAGGTGAGAGTAGGTAGGAGTAGGTGATCCTACTGCCGTTTCCAGTGCGTTTCACACTTTCGAACTGAAAGACAATCACTTTGGGAATTACGTCACTCCTGGTCCGAGTCGAGCTAAGCTCAAACGTCATTAATGTTCCTGTTTGAAGCGACAAGTGACCGACGAAAAACAGCCATCTGCCAAATTCACGATGGGAGAAAAGGCACTTGTGTGTCTTAATGCTACGTTATTATTAAGCATTGCAATCCAATTTAAGTTGAAACTATTATAATTTGTTAGTTGGGATTCTTGTCATATAATCGTATTCCAGTTTTGGGTTCCTCTTTTATGGGAAGGGAATGTGGTATAGGCACATTCGGTGCATTGGTGAAAATGAGAATCAACTGATTTATGGAATGTTTTGGTGACAGTAAAACGAAGGATAATATACAATATGGAGAATATACAAGTCCATGTAAAAGCCATGTTTATTATTTACACTAATTATGTTATATTACATTAATTATTTTATTAGGTTATGGCACGAATTACATCATTAAATTCAAATAACCTTCCAATGTAAGCCTTTATTTTTCAAAAACATTAAGCTAACTTCGTTTAATTAATGATGAATATACAGTTAGAAATTCAAAAATACAGCCATCAATAATCCGGTTCCTTCAGTTTTCCGGCATGGATTTCGGAACGCATTTTCAAATTTACCACGTTGGAGTTGGAGAAAATGTTCAGCAGACTAAGATGCGGTTAGTGCATATGTGGAATGAATTTGCAAAATAAGTTAGTGATGAACATTTAGGTCCCGAACAAGTTACCTTGTTTTGGGGATGCACGCCAAAAAGAACTCGAACAACTGAGGATGCAGAACCACCATCGGGGTTTAAATCTTCAAAGGACCACATCACGGTAACGTGCTGCTCTAATACTGCAGGTTCCCATATATTTAAGTTGCTTGTTATAGGGAAAAGTTTACATCCGAGGGCCTTCAAGTGTATGACACAAGTTTCCAGTACATTACCGTGCCATCAAGAATGGGTGGGTTAGCACTAATATTACATTGGATTGGCTTAACAACTGTTTTGCTCCTGAGGCAAGGGCACACCTAACTCAGTTGGATTAAACTTTAAGTGCAAGATACACAAAAACTAATATTTAGAATAAGTGTACTTCTTATTTTAGATAACTGTTTAACACATCCAAAAGCCGATCTTCAAGCAAAAGATGTTTCTGTTTCATTCCTCCCACCCAACACTGTATTATCTTACTTGAGCCTAATAATGTCAACAGCAACATCCAGGATATTTACCTCAAGGAACCCAACCTAATCGGAAACCTTTTCCAACACCTATGAAGTGATTGATTCACTTTCCGATCGGGAAGTCCCTTCTGATCTGAATGACACAGATTGCCTAAGATGTTGATCCTATGAAAGGATTCCGCTCTGTTCCAAACGGAACACTCAGAACACCCCCTGGTACCCGAAAACTCACACATCTTGGGTGAAGCTGAGGGGGGCCAAGAGGTGTCACCCAGAATCGAACCCGGGTCCTTTGGTCAGTAGCTCAGCGCTTGCAGCCAGAAGATATCCTGTATTGAAACTGGTCACTAATAAAGCGTACTTTTGTGGAACAGCAAAGCTTTCTCACACTCTCTAATCATGGAGGGGTTGGGTTTGATTCTGGGTGATGTCTCTGGACACCCTCAGCTTTACCCAAGCTACAAGTACAAGGTTATCCTACTCATTCAAAACCTGTACATGTCTCAGACTGCGGCGGGGGTAACGGATGAAGAAACAGGATAGGCAGTAGTAGGGCAGAGGGTAAGACAGGGTTGTCCATTATCACTGGTGCTATTCAATGTATTACGTGGAAGAAATGGTAGGGGAGGCAACTGATCAAATCTGTTAGATTTGCGGGATGATCAAGCTTTAGTTAGTCGATCAGCTAAGGGGTTGCAGTCATTGCTAAGTTCACCAGAGAGCCAATATGATAGGTATGGAATAAAAATAAATAAGAAGAAAATTAAGATGAGGTTCTTGAGACATAGGAAACCAAAGATAAACATTAAAATGGAAGTACATAAGCTTGAGCAGATAGAAAATTTTAGCTTTTTAGGTAGTGTTTTGGACGAATGTGTACAATGTGATAGGGATAATAGAAGAAGAATCGCATTCGGTAAGGAAGCATTTGGAGGAGAGAATTTATGATTTGGACCTTAGGCAGCGAAGCAAAGGAGAAACTAATAAAGACATTGATATGGAGAGTAGTTTTGTATGTCTCATAAACTTGGTCGCTGAGGCATGATGAAAATCTTAGGGTAGAGGGTTTTGAGATGTGGGTGTGTAGAAGGATGGAAGAGGTGTAATGGACGGAAAGGAAAACAAACGCAGAATTTTTCGGAATGGTAGGAGAGGAGAGATGGCTAAAGGGAGAAATATAAGGAAGGCAGAAAAAGTGGATGCAGGACGTGCTGAGTCGCAATGGATTGTTGAAGAGTGCGAAAGAGGGTAGAATGTTGGGTATGCGAGGGAGGAAAAGATTATGCATTTTGGATGGAATGAAGGATGGCAAAAAGTATGTAGAAATGAAGAAAGGATTACTGTAGGGGATTGTTCATTAGAAACATACCTTAACCGGTAGATTACCATAATAATAATAATTAGGACATCCTGGCAAACCACAGGCGGAAAAGGGAAAGCAACCGGCCCCCAAATCATGATATGTGAATTTCGCATGCCATTGGGCTTAATATTGGGTGAGGTCTACCCTCACCTATGAAATCGACCTCGGATTGATTACTGTGGTTTTTTTATTGGTGTTACAGACCTCTCTTAGAGAACCTGGCAACAAGGATAATGATATTTTTAAGTAACCAATTCAAAGATATCAACATTGTAGAAATGTAAATTTTTCAAACTGGAAAAAAAAGACTAAAAGACAAACCACTTTGGCAGAAAATATTTGTTTGAAGAAGAAAATGAGATGCCACTACATTTGTTTGTTTTGTGGCAAAAAAGAACCACTTTGTCAATATTTTTATTAATTAGGAATAAATTGATATCACACATTTCAAAAAATACTTATTACAACTGACTAAGAGAAAGAGCAATGATTATTCAGGGCACATATTAATATCAACCTGTAAATTAACTTGATCACATGCAATAGGGGCCCAATAAGACCTAAAAATAAAACAATAAGCCTGTTGAAAGATTATATTATATAAGATTATATAATAAAACTGTTTCAGATAATAAGGAGAATTTTGCTGGGAAAAGGCCAAAATAACACCATTAGAAAGGGGAAATACATGTTTTGTCAGAAAACTCTTAAGACCACATATATGTACTTGCATACTCAAGGAGGATCTACTGTGATGCTAATTGTATGTGCTATGCAATAAAATCATTTTAATTACTAAAATATAACTACTTCAAGTTCTGAAGATGCATTAATTTTTTTGAACAGCAATAATTTATGGGAAATGCATTTCACCATGTTACAGCATTTTCAGCAACAACTATAAACAATAAAATACTTAATGCTCATGGAACATGATTTAAGTATTTACTTTGTGGAATTTCTCTATTGAAGAAGAAATACAAAAAAATATTTTGCAAGTTTCACATGTGTAATTTAGTTTTTCGACCCAGATGTCAACACTTTTCCATGACATTTGCCATCTAAAGATGACAAAGCTTTGAATCCTGGGTCAAGAAATAAATTTCAACTACTTGAACTTTCTGAGGGAAGTAATTTTACTCCTTCTACATTAACCTAATCATTGTACATACCTGTATATGAATTAATGTGGTGACACACATTATAGGGAGAAAAAATTACTTATTCAGTGAAATAGTTTGATAGTTAATAAAAATTGATAATATAAAATGGAAAAAACCAACATTTTTGTCAAATGAAAAGGAGAATGAATACAAAATGATAATTTGCCATAGCTACACATCTACATTGAACTTTTAACATCAAAGTCTTTTAACAATCAATGGCTTCATCACAACGGCAGAGAAATTGGTCCTAATGTATTATAGATTGCAAAATGTAGTAAACAAAATTACTTGCAAAATATTTGGACAGTTCAAGATTGCCATGAACCACTTCAACTTACCCTAAGGAAATATGGTGATGAAGAGAGTGAAGTTGCTCCATAATTGGTGTCTCCTGACCAGCAATGAAGTCACACTTCATGCACCCAAATGAGCCTTTGTTATCAGGATGAATGAACTTGCAATGATCACTTGCACTTGCCATAGTAATTAGGAAAGGGTAACTACCCGATGAACATAAACAGCACTTCACGACTGAAAAATCTGAATTTAGAGTGAAATCACTGTTTATATCATAAGTCCCAAAAGATACACATTTGCTGGCTTTTTTCACAGCAAGGGCACCTCCTACCTCAGTATAAGGATTAGATTTGCTTAGTTTTCTTGGACTTATATCATCTATAACTAAAGGCCTTGATGCAACAGCATGCTCGCTTCTCTTGGGAGAAGTCAACCTAGTTGCAATTACAATAGAATTTTCACCTTCAGCATCACTGTACTTATTTAACACTGAATCTGTTATAGGAATAAGTGGTGGAATATCACACATGTCATCTACCAACACATCTCTTTCTGTTCCTGAATCTGGAGGACTTTTTGATGCTCTACTAAGACATGTTCTATTAGAGCTTGGAATAACGACATCTGTCACTGGAGCATCAGGTGAATTTGTAAGAGTCAGCAAACTAATAGTTGGCGTAGTTCGGGGGATTGGAATAGATTCAACTGCAACAGAAGATTCACCTAGGGTATTGGCAGTTTTAAATGACAAGGTGTCTCTTAGAGGTATGACTGCCTTCACTGAAGATGAACTCTGAGTTTCTCTGAGTGTTTCAGGTGTCACATCACCTGTCACAAATATACTGCTAATGGAAGGCAATGGTGGTCCCGAGGAATCGCTACTGCATCTCTGACGTTTATCTAGGATTTTAACATCATCTTCATGAGTTGATTCACTGATTACCTGAGGGCTTTTATCAGAATGTAATGAATTCATACTTTTTCTTAAGTTTCTCAGACAAAGTTGAGATTCACTTAATATGTACGCTTCACTTACTACTTGACTGCCATTATTATGATCAATCTGAGAGGAATTTTCTGAACTTAAGGGCAGATTGTGATTGCAGCTGGACTGCTCACTGTCAACATCACTCTCTTGGGATGGGAACCCATTTCTTTGGCTGGACTTTCCTCGAGCTTGACTGGTATTCAAAACCATAAAATTTGTCTTTATGGGTGCTTCAAATTGACCAGATTGTTGTATGATGGTTTGTTCATTCACACAGTCAATGTTCGGCTGTGGAGATGATATCCCAGGTTTTTCACTTGACGACATAATGGACCTTTGCGTAATATAACTAGACTTTGAGCTGGGCAATGGATTTGAGTTGTGTGAATCTAAAAGCACTACTGTCTCACTAGATGGAGTACTACTAACAGTTGCTTTTGGAAGTATAAAAGGCTTGGAGAGGGCATAACGACTGAGATCTTCCTTGATTACCTTCGGTTCCCCAGACATTGCAACCATGGAACTGCAGTCCTTCAATCGAGGGAAAGACTGCTTGGGTGCATCACTGGATGAGCCACCTTTTGGCACATTCCAGATATAAAATGGAACCATACCACAACTTGACGATTTTAACTTTGCTCCAGGAACAACGATCATTGAGCTTGACACTGGAGCAGGAAACGCAATGGGAGGGGAAATGGTCACATTTATAACATCACTGGTGGTTGGCTGATATGGAGAATATGCTGATCCTTGAACATCAGTGATTCTATCCTGGGAAGTAGTTATTTCATCTTCCTGCCTTTGAGACACTTTGGATGAGGAGCCAGATGATGGTACAGAAGATAAGATGGACACACTATTACAACTCGTATTCAAGTCTGAAGTAACACTTGGTGAATTTTGTGCCGCCTCCTTCCCTGCACTTTGTAGAGCCTCGGAGGTTTTCGTTGGCAATTTGCACATGACATCAGACTTTTCATTCTTAGGAGGTAATTCCCCAGGGTCCCTTTCACTACCACTTAATGCAATCTTTTTTGGGGGAGGACCTCCAGCTGTAGCATCAGGAGGTAGGTCCTCACCTGTTGATGACAAATCGTCACTCACAGAATCTGAAGAAGATGAATCAGATGAATCGTACACTTTTTCCCCATATCTCCTCTTGCGCTTCTTTCCCCTTTCAAAATTTGCCTGGAGTGAAAAAATTAACTTATAGTCTTAACTCAGAAACAATTAAAGAGTGAGATAAACTCTTAAAATAAAAATAAAGTAAAACCAAAATTGAAAAAACAACAACTGAGGCTTATTAGAATTAGAATGATGAATGGATAAAAGTTATTTTTAAAAAGGTTAGAAAATGAATAACACAGAAATATGTTCAAGATAAGCTATGCCAACAGAAGTGAGAAAAAATGCTAAAACAATTCTGAAATTCTAAATGTAGCCTCCAAATGTAGATTCCAAATGTTAATATTATAAAAGAAATTTAGTCTAATGTTAGGAAAAAACTCACTGATTCCCTCTCTTGATGCGCCAACAAAGCCTTCCAAGTCGAAATAAGCTGGAATAAAAACATCATATGGATTTAAAAACCATTCCGAGGCTATTCAACCTCTACCACCTAAAGAAATAATAACCAAAACCACTCAACACATTTAGCATTGCATGTAACAATTCCTTCACGTGAAATGTAGTGGCTTGGTCTACCCAGAGTGATTTCTCACTGCGGTTTCTTAAAATGTGGGAAAAGGACTCTCATACAGATGGATCAGCATGTACACTGTGGCTAAAGATTATGCCAGGATGACCATAATGCTAGAGAAAAGGAATAAATTTTCATGGATCATCATGGATAATCACAAATTAACCTGAAGGTCAGTATGGTAGGTGAGGGTAGAGCTCGTCCAGTACCAAGGCCAACACCGTGTGAAATTCACACATCAGGGTAGGGTAGCCAGTGTGCTTCCTTGTGCCACCTGTGATTTCCCAGGATGAACTGGTACCCGAAAAATGATGCACAGCTAGGGTGAAGCTGAAGGTGCCGAGAGGCATCACCCGGAATCGAACCTGGGCCCTCCGGTTAGTAGCTCACCACTCTACCCACTGGACTACCAATATGAAGAAAAAATTTACACAAAAAATCAATGAATTGATAACATTTGCTGCTCAGTATGCTGCTTTTCAACTACAAACTTTATTGCAAAATATTCTATTCCAAAGATTCCCTCTGCTGATGGGAGTATTCTTTCCATTTGACACTCTCCTACATAAATATCAAGCTTGAATCTGACACAACTTAAATTTGGGATCTAATTAACCATGGGTAAGGAGGAGGGACAAAAGACAAATGAAGATTCCTTAATCTCTTTCTCCCCGCAATACTTACGTCAGCAGTGTCACTTTATTCCATTATATATGCTATCCGTAGGTATAAATAGTTAAGTTATAATGAGTCTGAAATGCAAGATAACAAAACATCTGGGGAGCTAAGAGGGGGGAGGGAAGACCCCTTCCCCTTGTCATCTCTCCTGCATTTGGGGCCTATTTACATGGCTTATCTTGACTTCAACGTGTCGAAACAAAAAATATGCCACGCAGAGTATGACCTGACAAAAAAAACAAGGTATTTAAAACAAAATATCATCAGGGGTGTGTACAGTACCTAGTATTGGTCTATAGAAATACCTAGGATTCTTACCCAGGGTGCCAGTCACCAGTTATTGCCCTAGGTACTGGCACCTAGGATTCTTACCTTACATTCTTCAGTAACAATACATTCTCTAGCTCCAGATATCAATCCCAAGCCTCTAAGAAATGCCTAAGATTCAAGCTCTAGGTACAAGAACCAAGGAACTGCTACCAAGAATTTGTATCATAGAAACTGGTACAATGGTATGGGTACTTATTTTTCTTGAATAATGTACCAACCCTGAAACTTCAAGCCAATCACCACTAAATCTTATCTAGGTATAGCTACAATTTCATTATATAATCAGATCGTATATTAAATACTTTAATTTACAATGGGTTCTTTCAAAATTCCTAGTTTCAGAATTTTCATCTACATAGAAGATCCCAAATGTGTCCTCGTAATAACAAGTGATAATTAATCCCATGTGAAGAATAATATGAACAGCCACTTATCCAATAAAGAAATTTTTTTTAAGCTTCTTAGCAGCTAAGACTTGGCATGTCGACTTTTATCGGATACTTAAATTGAAGACAATTCACATTGGTTTGCCCCCACTTAAGATTCATCATAACAAATGTTTTCTCTAAAATTCTAAACACATTATAATGCACACACAATTATATGTTGAAAGGGAGGTTAGGTCGATTGGTTGGAAATTTTTAGAATCTAATTTCCACACCTTCAGACAACGGCAAAGCAGGCTAACAATGAGATGCCAATAAAATATTAATTAGTGATTTTGTTTATAGTAGGGAAACAAATCCTGGGCTATTAATATTTTGAACGCAACATGGAATAATATCGAAATGTTTTTTCATCACTAGTGGTGGCTAGAATATGGTCTGACGAATATAGTCTTCCTCATACAGTACTATACATGCCCATACGAGAAAAAGATACGACAAATATCTTTTGAATATGGGTGCAGTTTAAGCTATACTTAATATATGACCGCAACACTGGCAAGAAGGGTCAACTCTCCTTTTGATTAGATTTCAACCACAGCAAAGCATTTAAAAACAATTTTGACAGATTAAATGACACGTGATACACCATCAGCAAATGGTAATTTTTTTTAAAACCTTCTAGATATGAATATTTAAGACTTACAAGAAAAATAAAATGTATTTTTAGCAACAAACACTGAAAAATAAACTCGGGAATTCGGACTGTTGCAAAAAAATGGGAATGGACGGAGTAGAGATCGGAAATTGGCCTTAAACTCAAGCGAAAGCCTAAAGGGTACAGAGGCATGAATATATAGAACTCTGTAATAAATGTGTAGGGTAAAAATGCTTGTCAACAAAATTTAAAATTACCTCGATATTCTTTTCATCCTTTATATGAACACCTTGGCTTTTTAACATAGCACGAAGCTTAACTTGGGCCTGCTTAACATGGAGCAAAAACTGACTGAAATCATCCAACCTATCAATACAAGGGAAGCATAGTCTTGTGGGCAGCTGATCACTTCTTTTAACCTGCAAGGAAATTACCGAGAGGTTTAAATAAACAAAAATTCTAGGAATACACAATTTCATGATAACGAATCCAAAATAGCTCGTTAAACCGATTTAATTTGACCACGTTCCAGTACTCACCGAAAGCATCAAACATTTTAAAATCTTCTGTTCTAAGCCCATTCCTCGGCCTCTGCGGCTAAATATTTTCACAGATTTTTTAGTTTTGATCCCACATATTCGACAGTAAACAACCTTGGCACTCGTCGAATCCATCTCTAGTAGTTGATGCAACACCAATGAATGAATTTTAAGATCGAGGCTGGTAAATCATAGTTTACATTCCTTACGAAGAGTAACTTGGAACTATAATACAGTGGATACTCAAAGTTTGTCTCCACCCGCCTGAATACACCATTGACCACTCAAGTACGAGAACCCGCCAAGTTTTATTGCCGATTGTTCAATGCTTATTCCGCTTATTCCAAACAATGGAGCCACGCTATTTATTCGCGATGCACATTATCGCAAATCCTGATAAGCTAAATCGATTAAATTACATTTAGCAGGTGTTCATAAAATATATTTTTGGGTAAAATTAAGATTTTTAAAGAGAATTATTTAATTTATTACAATCATAACTGCAAAAAATGCTTTCCATTGATTCTACCGGCAATTGTCGTAACTGAATCAATGCGCTTGTTTTGTTTCACTTTTTAGTTTCGCAACGAATTCAAATACTACAAAACCTTCAAACCACTTGTTAACATTGGAATAGGGCAAGTGAATCTCCGCTTATGACAGTCAAGAGTTAATGACTTAGAAATATATAAAAGTTATTACACTATATTCATAGGTATTTGAATTTCATAAGTAATACACTTATAAAATAATTCTTTATAGTCCCACTCATATTTCATTTATGATTAGCTCCATCGTAGCTAACTTGCTTTTTTAATATAGGGAGATATAAGAGCAAAGAAAGCTTCATCGTTATATAGACTTTCAAATATTTTAATTTACCAATTTTGCCCTTTTGTATTGGTTTTATTTCTATTAATGTTATAAATATAAGATTTATGATTGAAGTTGCTTTCCTACAATTTTGCCCCATCTATGTTTTTCACACATTCTTTCCTGAGAAAGTTTGGAGTATAGATCACGATTTTAATGTTGAAATATACTTCCTAGAAATTCATTATACTGTGTTACCTTTATTACACCAATAGATTTTTAAAAATTGGCATTTCCTTTATTTTGGACAAAAGGATCTGATTGTAATTGGATTATACATCCTATGACCTATACAGCATTTGATAAAATACTTTCCACCTATGTAGCTCTCTACAAAATTGCTACTAACAATTTTTTGTACAGGACAAGTCTTATAACCATTCTTTTCCTCAACCTGATCACAATTGCCCGATTCATTGGATATTTTAATGTATCTTTAAAAAGATTGTTTGTAATTTATAACCTTCTGGGTGGTACTTATCACTTTAAATATTTCATCCCACTCGCTAATCACATGTTTATCATAATATGTGATCCCATATGTACACCCTCATAGAATAAATTATGGTGAATTTTGCCCGTACTTACATATGCGATAAAATTACTAATAGATTGGTATAGAGAAAGCTATTTGCATCTAACTTTATTTCATGTACACTAAGAATTTAATAGTATACATAAGAGGATTCCTGGGTGGCTTCACTAGATAAAGAACTCAGCCAGAAATTGAGTAATACAGGTCTAGGTGAACTGATTTGTATACTGTGAAATTATCATATTTCGTATGCCCACCAGCAGGCAACTTAGTTACTATTGTGGCATTTCCCACAGATCCTACTAAGTTCATGGAGTGTTGCAATCAGGCAGGCACATATGTTCACTCTGAGAAAGAAGATTTTTTATGACAGACTTCAGTCATAACTTTTTAGACAATTGTATGTAGCCTATGATAGACTATGTAATTATTTACAATTCCAGGAAATTTACTCAACCCTGTTTTTCCAGAAATATTTCCATGAATAAATGCATAATGAATGCTTAATAGGACTTGAGAAATATTCAATATACTTTCTATACAAACCATTGGTAGGCACTTACATAATACTGGAGAACTAGCACTTTCTTTAAAAAACTCAAGTTCTGGCATCCATTTTATCCAAGCAAAATTCTCAGGATTCCACCAGTAATACAATATAACAGTCCATTATATAAAATTTGGCACAACATATAAATGCATTTTTCTATGTTATTTCTATTATAAAATTTTTCTGTAATTGTAATACAAATTTATGAAATGTGAAGCTCAGCGAAGCCTTATGAGAGTTTAAGACGGATCGAGGTATGTGAGATACATCGTCTGAATTAACTTCTCCGAGATAAAATGGTACGTTTTTTTTTCTTCAAAACCATTGATAAAAATGCCAGGGTACATGTATACTGCTCTTTATTTTCTTCATAAAGCTTTAGACCCAGTTCGTTATTCAGAGAAGTGAAGTAATTTTTAACTGTTGACATATTTACAGGGGTGGAATTGAATGGGCAAGGTACAGGCATAGCTTTTCACAAACCACTATAACAATCCAAATGTATTTCCTATTATAAACACTAATGTTAAGGATTTTAGTCTGTATTAAAGAGAAACATCAGGTTTTTCCTTTGAAACCATATGTATTCAGGGTCAGATATTTTGAATATAGCACATGCTATGATATTGCTTATAATTTCTACGAGCTTGAACTTTGAGCTGGCCTTTAATAAAAAATCCTAAAACCTGTGGGTTGAGCGTTTACCACCACAGTAATCAACCTGAAAGATGGCTTGACCGGTGAGGGTAGAGGTCACTTTGCACTAAGCCCTACAGTATGTGAAATTCACGCATTAAGTTGAGGAGACTGTTCCTTTAGCTGTGTCACCTTGAGTTTGAGGTGAATTTCCTGGGAAGATCTGGCATCTGGAAAACCTCATAACTTGGGTGAAGCTGGAGTCGTCCGGAGATGTAAATATAATTTTAATCTCGGCCCTTAGGCAATAGCCAAATGCTTTACACACTTATTTTGACTATTATATAACAAAATTAGCATTTTGATTGATGGAAATCTATTACAGGGATGATCCATGAAACAAATATCATAATAGTCATTAAACTTGCTTCGGATGAAAACTACATCAACTTGTTTTTTTACCTTTTGTTCTAGATGCCACTCTTCACTGCTGTGAATATTTCCCTTTAAATGCTTCACAGTTTAATACATCGAATTAACTTAAAAGGCATAAATGAGAATGTTGCTTTCTTCCTATCCTACTATGCTGTTTCTTTATGTACAAAATTGATGAAAAATCTTAAGCTGATTAATTTCATAGCACTTCAAACAGTAGACTAAAAAAATACAAAAATAAAAGGGAGACATTTCAACTCTCACCTGCACAATCCATGCCTTTGCCATCAGTTCAAACTTGTCTCCCAACATTGGAATTCTCCTACAGCAAATATAATCATTGGAATTTCTGACATAGGAGACCCCAAGAGCTGGTAGATAACTAGCAATATAGGCCCTTAAGTTCAACTCCCCAGTTATGAGGCCCTTTAAGTTCCCACCCTTGAAGGTTGAAGAGACTGTTGAGAAGATACTATTAACCTTTTATAAATTCAATTAACAAATTATGGCTGTCCACCTCATGAATATACCAAGACAAATAATTAATTTTTATCTTAAACCAGTTACTATTCCTAAAAAATACCTTCTGACCAAAATTATGCCCCACTTATATAATCTTAGGAAAAGAAACAGAAATTAAATCGCATTTAAGAAAATCTTTCCTCTTAATTTACTCAAGCTTACAATTTGCATCCAAGGGAAACATGTAATTACCCTGCCAATAACGTGAAGGAAATACATAGATACAAAAATTGATATCCAAATCCTTTTTTTTATAGCAAGTCATTGATGGCCTACATATACACATGGGGCTTCATTGCATTCCCCAGGGGATGAACCAAGAGTTAAATTCTGATGACAGCTTTTTTTGTGGCGCTGTAATACTACCAATGATCTTTAATCAAATTAATATTTGAGAACAATAATGAAATGACTACTGGCCAGTGCTTACCGCAACTGTAAAGTATACCACAATCTTAAAAGGAAAAAATGGCCTTTATCATTAGAGCGTTGAATGTACAGAGAATCCTTGAGAAGTACCCTGGTGCATGCATTATGTACAATAATCCAATGACTGGATTCACACCTTGCAAGCAAGGAATAAGCCTTAAATATCAACTGAATATCTATTGTTTAAAGTAACAGCCACGACGACATGTCGAGGTGCGCCTTTCACTCTGAGGAGCAAATGTCATAGCTTTTATTTCCCTGCATAACAACACTACCGATACTATAATCTGAGTTGTGTGATGTTGCATGATATTTCTCCCACTCAAATATTCCATTTAAAAATACAAAAGTTAAAACTGCCACGAATTTTTTAATAAGGAAGTAGAGATAACTGTATTTAAATTATTAAAATGACAACATCCTACCATACCATAATTCCATCATTGTTGATTTCCTCAGTTTCCTACTAAAATGAGCGTTGATAATACAGCAAATCAAAACATGGGCATATTAAAACAATCAGTTTATTTCCATCAATTACCTGCATATAATATACAAGCAATAGTAGAATATCTTTCCATACAGTTTCATACTTTCTTTTTTTGCGTCTGGAATGATTGCAGCTTGAGTTCTCCATTATTTGCTATACAAATATGCACCCCACACAATATACAATTTTCAAATAAAATCATATTTACAATTTTATTCCTTTTAATGACGTTATATATAAATATTTTACCTGCATGTGTGCACCTTCCGAACCATGGAACACCCAGCATAAACACAGAAACTTTAAAAAGGGAGCATTTGAGCCTACCAATTCATATCATTAAATGCATAAAAGAACACAACGTCTAGCCAAACGAAGTGGAAGGTAGAAAATAGGAGAGCTGAGATCAAATATTCTTCAAGTCAAAGGTGATATGAGCGTGCAGGTATTCGTCCCTTCTTCGCCAGGGCTTGTGCTTCCTTAATTGAATGAGGTGAAATAATTCCAAAAGTTACATGGCCAGTCTGATGCTCTGTATTATTTGGAATATGGCTGTAAAGAAACGACAGGGTTAAAATAAATTCGAAATATTAAACATCCCAGGTAGTATGCATCCAGAAAATACCTACCAGAACCACAAACAACAAAGATGAATAGAGCCAAAAGCCACGGACCCACCGAATACTTGTCTTCCCATGGTTTCTGGAAAATGTATAGTAACAAATACAAGATGTATTAGAAAAAGTCAGTTTTACAATTTGCGGAAACCTATTTATCGAAACTAATGCAAGTCCAATTAAAAAGGAAAACAGTAAGGTAGTGAAATCTATGACAGCTGTTTCGGTGTAACAAAAACATGGAACATTGACTCACTGATGATTTAGGCACATTTCCACGTAAGGTCACATTTTTGCTGGCTTTTTCATTTGCAATTCGCATTCGCTGTTTTGGTGCCATAATGCAATAAGAAATCACTCAAAGAAATAAATAAAAGCACCCGAAGCACACAACTCCACCCAGACAGCGGTCTGCTCGACTTAGTTACAAAATTTTCATAGGCCGAAGTAGTAAGCTGGTAAGAATGCCAACGGAAAAAGTATCGCACGAACAAATAGTTCTTGGTGTTTTAGCTCTCTGTATAATTATTGAATTTAGATCGTGTATAAAATTCCCGAATTCACTTTTTCTATTTGGTTAGAATTATATTCTTACTTCTCAACGTTATATTTTAGTAAACTTTGTCACTGAGGTCAAAAATTTAAATGCCAACGTGGAGTGAAAGCTCGTGCGCGTGGCGGCGGAAGTTTGTGTCTTTGAATGAGCTGGAGAAATTACGGTAAAAGACGTGGCGATTGGAAATATTAACACGTGGTCATAAAGTGGCAGAGACAAAAACCCTTTACGGGTTTATTAAGTTATGATGAGATATTATCATGTGATGCCCCATTTAAGTGTTTGTTTTTCAAATGTCAGTGGTAGCCTAAATGTTGTATCGTTCCTTATCGTTTATCCTTGTGATGGTATATCACATCGAAAACTGCTTGGAAGACAATGAAGCAGTTTTTGCACATATTTTTTCTCGATTGCCAATATGGCGAAGGATTTTACATTGTAATCTAATTTTATCATGAAAGTAGGTCTGCGTTCAGACTTTGTGACGTAAGTAAATGGTAATGCGGGTAATACTTAAGGAGCTTAAAGGGTCCCTTCTCAATGAAAAAAATTATTTTGTAAACTTGGAAGTAACTCGATCGTGCCCTTTTTTTATAATGGTGAGCTTTACGTTGTTGCTCATTCTCGAGGGGCAATGAACCGATATAATTAACTTCGGTCTTGCGTGCTCCATAATCTCGTTTATTTTGGTTAGCTGTAAATCCTTTTGGTTCAGACCTTTGTTGCGGTGGTGATACCTCACAAATTATGAAAATGTTCTTTATGGCAGAAAAGATTATTCTGCACAGTCCGTGGTCGTAAGAATTTGTTAAGAACGTGATGAACTGTTAATTCCTCGTATTTTTTATGAACGTGTTGGGATATGCATTGAATCCATTATTGATGAGGTGGCATTCAGTAATGTTTCAATTCTTGATTCTATCAATATTCTTCGAGGAAACTGCACGTTGTCATTGTACCAGTGAACTTCGTTTCGGCAGTATGAACTTAACAGTTAAACCATGGTGTGTTGATTTAATTAAGTTTACAATGGCAATTTTCGATAGGTAGTCTCAATCGTCTTAATGCATTCTTGTATTTATCAATGCTATGTTGTCAAATCGATGAATATTGCAAGTTGCGTCGAGGAATCTCCCATTAATAGATCAACAGAAATAGTAATTCTGAAAAATAAAAGTTTTAAGGGTTATCGGCATGATAATTTTATAAACAATCGAATATAAGTTGAGATCACCTTGTACCGTTTAATCAGTTTTGTTCTTCATCACATTAGATTAACTCAAATTTACGCCAATATATACTCTGGTGTAATATTCGAATAGCCATCGCTACAGTTTCTATTGTGTGACTGGCTTACTAGGATTACTACCATTGTATTGAACCAAATGAACTGCTGGCCCTTGGTCATTTATTTCTCAGGCTAATGATAGATTTGGCAGTTCTAAAATCCATTTATGTGGATGTTGCAACTTTTGTGCATGACAAATCAGTCCGACTAAAAGGATTGCCTTCATAAATACATGTTGCTATATAATACAGTTTGTTAAAAATGGGTTTGGAGTATGTTGCTTTCATGTCAGTATATATTATGTAGTGTGAAAATCATGGTGGCTGACCATGTGGTGGATGGAAGGGTGTGTCAATTTTACATGTATATTCTATGAACATTGGATAGTCTGTCGAAAAGATGCCACAAGTGGGAATAAATGTTTTTGACATTTCCTTTAAGGTAGAAGATACCTTTTAGTCAGTATGCTAGTATCATTAACGTAGTTAATATCAAAGAAAGTTACTTAATATATTTTGCGTGTTGTTGCTAAGAGTGCATGCGAATATGCTTCATGGGTAAGAGACATTAACTTCTGAGTAACCCAAGATTTCCCTGTAAAAGCTGATCTCAATAAATTCATTGTATTTTTAAAAAGTCATGCTGCAACTTGCTTAGAGTAAAATTCTTCTCCCTGCACCAAATACATCTGAACTTGGTCTGTCATGACAGTGAAGGGAGCGGACAGAATTGTGTATGTAAGACCAGGTTCCATCATCGGGGCTTATGGCCATCCAGAGTTTCTTCTGATAAAAATTCTGGCCCAGAAAATGAAACCTGCCAAGTGGGTAGCTACTATAATAATGGGTTCCTAAGTTTAACATTATAAGTTGGCGTGGTTATTCTTACTGAGTATTATTCACTTTTGGTGACTGGCCTGGACTCTTGTGATTTTATGGATGCTAAGAGTAATTGGGAAGTCAAGGGTTGTTGCTGGGGAAGGAACTTACTCCATCCTTTTACATACTGTTCACCTTATATTAATATTAGGGAATGAAAAAAACAACCGTTTTCCACAATTACATTGATTAATACAAGGTTCGAGGCACATTTTTCGTATACATCTAAGTATTAAGGCATTGCTATTTATACTTTACTCCCTCTCCCTGAGAATATATACACCAGTGGCTTAATACTTAGATGCATAGTTGAAAGTGAATTATAAGCATAAAAACGTCATAATGAAACATTTTAGTAGAAGACTACAATGTTCCTTTTGTCATTTGGGAACAATTCCACCACACTAGCTCGGATACCACATCTTATAGTATGAGGTGAGCTCTACCAACTGGCTTGGGGAAATAAGTACCTGCTTTTAAATGCCATGCTTTTAATTGGAAATAGCTGTTTGAATAAAAACTAATCAACCCAATGATTGGTTTGATAGGTTAGGGTAGAGCATGGTCTCTTCATAGTGAGCCCCTATTGATTTAGAAATTCATACATGAGGGAAGCTGGGGATGTTCCTTTACCCATTCCACCTGTGGTTTTCCATGAAGAAAAATGGATTCCTGAAAAATCACTTTTTGGTTGAAACTGAGGTGGTACAGCACCTGGGCCCTCCACTTGGCTAACATGCCTGACTAGACTACCATGTCCCATGTTACATTGATTTAATGAAAAATAAAGAATATCTTGAAAAGTCAACAAGAAAGAAGCCAAGAAAAGCCAGCAATATGAAAAATGTTTCATGATGAATTAATTTTTTTTCAAAGAAAATTAGAATGCAAGTTGAGGAGTAAATGTTCTTTCTATTGTAAGGCAATAAATGAATGTAAAGAAATTGCTTTCATTCATAAAATCAAGAGGTATCTTATTTATGAAGTGGACTTTTGTGTGAATTCTTGTTAAAAAAAATCACTGGTTGTGTGATTGGAGGCACTGAACTCGTGTTGAAAGGGTGAAGACAAAACTCAAGAAGTATTTTTCATATATTCTTTATGATGTTTTACAAACCACAGTAATCAACCCAACAGTTGGTTGGGTAGATGAGGATCGAGCTCAACCAATACTAAGGCCAAAATCATGTGCAATTCTCATATCAGGGTAGGGGGACTGGTTCCTTTCCCTGTACCACCTGCAGCTTCCCAGGATGACCTGGTATGTGGTTCACACAGCTTGGGTGAAGCTGAGGGTGCCCAGAGGTGTCACCTGGAATTGAA